>JAWZSL010000003.1:12803879-12864236 GCA_034769285.1 Lutjanus argentimaculatus | reverse complement strand
CCCTCGCGCACCCTAGCCCGCTGGATGGCAGCGTCATCTCCGGGAAGAGCTGGGCGTAGGAGGCGAGGGCGTCCTTGTTGCTGGCGAGGGGCGATTGGGAGGTGTCGCCGCCCTCCCTCTCCTTCAGGTGGGACCCAGGATGGCTGGGGCGTACCCGGCGTCGTGCTCGAGGAGCCACCTGAAGGTCTGACCCCGGTACTGGCCGAACTGGAGCTCGCTCTCACTGAGCACCAGCTGCCAGCAACCGGGCCCTCGTCCCGCCTGGACCACGCGGGCCCTCGCCTCCTCCCTCACCCTCTCTGGCTTCTTCACCAGACACGCCTCAGCTGACCCCTGCCTGCGATAGGCCAGGGCCAACCTCGACGCGTCCGGCGAAGGCCGGAGGGTGAGTTCGGAGGACGAGGGCTGAAAAGAAAAATTTGGACGATAATCCATTCTGCAAAGAGTCACACAAGAAATACAAACAGAAATTAATACGAATAAATGATATATCATACACACCCCTACCTGACTGCCATGTGGCTTAAAAACGCCTCCGTGTAAAACAATTATCCTAATAATAAACAATGATACAACCTGACATTTTTTCTGTGTCTAATGTATCAGAATTAAACACCGGTTTTTAACAGTTTTTAAATGCAACTTTGTCATAAAACGGTCTTTTAAATAAATTATAACGTAAGAAAAAAAAAAAGATACAAAACAGTGAAACTAGCATCATTTTACAGTACAGTGAGCCGTGCTGCTCGAACATGAATCAACTGTAACTGGTAAATGTAAGATGATGAACAGAACCTGACAGCGTAATATTTCAGACATTAACGGTACGGGAGTCTGTACTGTACGGACACGGTTGAGCCTTAACATGTTATGTGACACACGCTGAATTGTTTGACACGTGCTCGTTCACGCACAGCTCTCGGACGCCATTTGACGTTTTTCCACTGGACACGTAAACGAAGCGGACGGTCAGCGTCCCGGGAGTCTGATTGTACGGATTCAATTTAATGTTAAAATGTGGCGTGACCTGCGCCGAATTGTTAGCAGCGTGCTCACAGTTATCACACTTCATATTTTTAATTTAATTTTTAATATTTTGACACTTTTTAGCGGACGTTGACGGTTTTTTCCCGGGGTTTCAACTGGAGCACCTTGTTAGCGAACGCTTGCAAAAACACACTAAAAACACACTTTGAAGACGGACAAACTAACGTTAACGACAGACAGCGACTTAAATTCAGTCATTTTAACAATGTCAAAGACTTCATCATTTAAATTCATATTACGTTACTTACATTTCGCTCTCTCTTTGTCGCTTCGTTAGCTTGAAGTTGATAGCACGGAGTCCCGATGCAGAATGACAGGTTTTTAAGTGCGCATGCGCCGAATTCGGAGTAAGACGAGCCAATGAAACGTTGCGAAAAAACAGGCTAAAGTAGGACAGGCGAATCAGGCGCTGCTGCTGGTTTCGCCCCCATGAGTGTGTACGGGGAAGTTGGGCGGGCTCTAAAGTAGGACGAAAGTAAGACATGCTCAGAGTGGAACGATACACGGGGGCAAAAGGATGACACGCAAACTCGTGAAGCGCTTCCACATTTTGATCTGCCCGTGCTGCCAAAGATTCCCTATACAGTGCTAGGCATCAAAGAGCATGTCACGCGCTTGCGGCCACAGCAGCAGTTAGTCTGACACGCCAAACGTGACGTGGTCAAGAGTTTAGCCAAGGCAGTTGCTGGCTGAGTCTAATCCCAAACTATGCCTCAACCCAGTCCAGGGGCGACTGTTTATGCTCTGGCCCACTGTTGCTGGACAGGCTTCCAGTTGCCCTGGCGTGCCTCTGGCCTCCAAGGGATATTGGTCTCCGCCTCAGTGTCAGGACATCTTTGGCCTCACGCTTTTTGGTGAATTGAGTGAACATGCAGAAAGAAGTGGCAGGCAAATACAGCAATTGCAAACACGTTGATGTCAACAAGATCCCCTCTCTTGCAGCGCTTAAGGGTGCCGTGTCCCGGGGATTACTGCCCTCAAACCCGCACCGCAGAAAGGGGGTCGTTTCCCCACCGTGGGGGGATTAAAAGGTGGGCAGCGGGCAGACTCCTGTGTGCTTGCTCAGGCAGCACATACGATAAATTGGAATCGATACAGAGAAGATTAGCATGGCCCCTGCAAAAGGATGACACGCAAACTCGTGAAGCGCTTCCACATTTTGATCTGCCCGTGCTGCCAAAATTCCCTATACAGTGCTAGGCGTGAAAGGGCGTGTGAACGCTAACGAGGCATGTCACGCGCTTGCGGGCCACAGCAGCAGTTAGTCTGACATGCCAAACATGCCGTGGTCAAGAGTTTAGCCAAGGCAGTTGCTGGCTGAGTCTAATCCCAAACTATGCCTCAACCCAGTCCAGGGGCGACTGTTACGCTCTGGCCCACTGATGCCGGACAGGCTTGCAGTTGCCCTGGCGTGCCTCCAGCCTCCAAAGGTATTAGTCTCTGCCCCCTTTTCAGTGTCAGGACATCTTTGGCCTCACGCTTTTTGGTGAATTGAGTGAACATGCAGAAAGAAGTGACAGGCAAATACAGCAATTGCAAACACGTTGATGTCAACAAGATCCCCTCTCTTGCAGCGCTTAAGGGTGCCGTCTCCCGGGATTACTGCCCTCAAGCCCGCACCGCAGAAAGGGGTCGTTTCCCCACCGGGGGGGATTAAAAGGTGGGCAGCAGGCAGACCCCTGTGTGCTCTCTCAGGCAGCACATACGATAAATTGGAATCGATACAGAGAAGATTAGCATGGCCCCTGCAAAAGGATGACACGCAAACTCGTGAAGCGCTTCCACATTTTGATCTGCCAGCGCTTAAGGGTGCCGTCTCCCGGGGATTACCGCAGAAAGGGGGTCGTTTCCCCACCGGGTGTGGCCTCACACTTTTTGGTGAATTGAGTGTTTGGCGCTCCAAGCCACATTACACGGTTCGTGCCGGAAGGAACACCATGTCCTCAAAAGCTAGCGCTGGTGACACGAAAGACAAGAAAGCATGGCGCCAAAGATCCCCTGTACAGTGCTATGCATGAAAGGGAATGTGAACCCTAACTAGGTGTGTTGCAGCTTACGTTCTTGTGGGCGACAGCAGCAATTAGTCTGACATGCCAAATGTCTGGAACAGTTTTTGTGTGCTTGCTCAGGCAGCGTCACCCAATGTTGTAGGTGCACATTAAGGAAAACTGGACTTTCCAAGCTCAGTAAAAACAAGTGGCAGCTGCCGCTTTAAACATTCACTTTTTAAAGCAGTTCTTCAGGGAGTCATGTTGAATCCTCCACGGTTTCATGTTCAATAATCACTGAATGCACTTCTACTGTTACAGCTAAAAATTGTGACTCTGCTCAAAAGTGTTCTTCACTTTGTATGAATTTCAGTTAATATATGATAATAATAAGAAATCAGTATAAATCTACAGTTGATTTTAACTTGTTTCTGTTTGTTACCTGTGTTTTTGTTTCTTCAGATCTTCCAGCTGTTTCTCACTGACACTCAGTCTGACCTCCAGACCTTAACGGACAACAGGAAATATCTGATTCATTAATAAGTTAATTACCTCTTGTGTTGACGAAAATAATAAACTAATATTAACCTACCCGTAGTGTTGTTGTGTCTGTCTGTCAGTCTGGTCTCCATCAGGGCAAGTTGATCAGACTGAACTGAAAACACAAAATCAGCACAAACACATGTACTTTAAAATATTAAAATAATGTTACAACACAAACAGCAACAACAACAATAATAATCATATGCATTGTAATTTATATTTATACTAGGGCTGTCAAAGTTACAGTGTTAATAAAGTGTTATTGGAAATTCCTTTTATCGCCGCTAATTTTTTTAACATGAGATTAACGCACGTTCTGTTATATTGGCCTGACCCACAGTTTGAATCAGCAGCTGGAAATGAATCAGCTCGCAGTTTCGAAGATGCGAGCTTCTGTCACCCGACAATGTAAACAGGCTTGTTTGTTTAGGCAACTGACTCAGTGCAAAGAAACAGAAGTTATAGGAGGAGGGAGATGAGCGAGGTAAAAGTAAAATAAAAAAAGAAAAAGCTGGCCCACAGCGGAGAGAGAGGGAGAAAGTGTGTGAATGTACTGTGGCAGCCGGCACCTTTAAGGGTACACCTCCCCTGCATTCTGTCGTCACTCGTGCACACCCAATAGGCTGAATGGCTGTTTGAAACAAGATGGCGCGAACGCACAACGGAGGACACAGCAAGGAAGAGGCTCTGTCCGTCCTCATGTCCGCGATCTAGCCTGTCAGTCCCTGACAGCCTGTATAAGTCCGCCATATTGATAACCCGTTTGTCCTCACCATACCGCTTTGCCACTCCCACTCGCCTCGCCATCCGTAGCCGCTGGTTCGCCATCTTGGATGTTTATTCTCGGGAGCCGACTACCGTGTCTGCTGCATCGGAGGACTGGCCAGAGAGGAGGTAACGCCAGGCGATCTGGCTGTGTGGTACAAAGAGGCGCTGACAAACAGGAGGTCTCACTCTGACACCTTTTATGAGGCTTGTTTGGAACATGTGACTTTTTACAGACCGACTGACTGGAAATGGGGGGAAAAAGACTGAAAGAGTGTGACTCTGAAAGGGGAGGGCCTTCGTTTGTGCGGGGAGGCTGGGGGGGGGGGGGGGGTCCTCCAACTCCTTTGTAGGGTTGTTGGGTTTTAATTGGTTCATTTTTTGTCAGACTGACCCTCTGGCTGGCACCCCGGCATTTCTCCAGTGACCGCTACATTAAAAGTGGCACCGCTACAGTACAGATGTGTCGATTTGATATAAAAAACTTTTTATGATCACGAATCATAATATCAGTGTACACTTCTGTGGTGTGTGATTTTTTACTCCAAGTCTGATTTGTGTACTTCTAAATACTTAATTATTTCATGCTGATCAATCATAACAGCAAGGGAGGAGAGACGAGTGCCGACTGATATAAAAACTTTACTGATGACGAATCCTGATGTTACTGTGCAGTTCTGTGATTTAAACACTACAGATTAAAATATCTGTCTCAGTAAAGCCCAAACTGACAGACGCTCGTCTCCTCCACAAAACGTTTGTCACTGCGCTGCATTATTATAAGTCATGATGAAGAGTCCAGACTCTGTCTCTCCTCTTCATCTCCTCGGTGTGTGTCTGTGTGCAGTTTGCTGTCTGCTGTGGTTTAAAACATCCTCACTGATGTAAACTGTCAGAGTGACACTGATGAAAATTATCCTGCTGCCTAAAATACAAAAACATGAATATCACGCACCGTTTTGTCATTTTCTATAGACTGAGCTGAATAAAGGTGAGGATTTTTCCACGTTGGATCCTCCATAGTTTCAGTCTGAAGATTAATGATTCACATTTTTCTTCACGTCTGATCCAAACTCTCCTTCACTTTGTATGAATGGCACAGTTAATGTATGAAAATAACACATTAATATAAATCTAGAGTTAGTTTTAACTTGTTTCTGTGTGTCACCTGTGTTTAGCATCTTCAGATCTTCCAGCTGTTCCTCACTGACACTCAGTCTGACCTCAAGAGCTGAACAGGAAATGATTCATGTTTAATTTAATGGTTTAATTAATGATTAATTAGAGGTAATATTGAAGAGTTGATGATGTTACCTGCAGTTTGCTGCTCCAGCTGTGTCTCAGTGGATCTCAGTCTGACCTCCAGAGCTGAACAGAAAACAGTCAGAAGTGAGTCAGCAGCTTCTCTGCAGAGTTCAGATTATTGTTATTGTGTTATTTCAATTCAGCTTGAAATTCCTCATTCCTGTTTAAAATGGTAAAACGTCGAGAGCACTGAAAATGAAAGAGTCCACATTAAAGCACTTCATGATGCTGGATGGTCTCTGAGACAAACAGGGGAAAGACATAAAGTGTTCTCACAGTGTGGTCAAGTATGATTTGGAGTCATTTGCCGAGACTGGTACTTACAAAATGTGCCAAGGAAGAGGCAGGAAACGAAAGTTAACTGAAGCAGATGTCAGACACCTCAAGATTTTAAGTACTAGAGACAGAAGGAAGACCACTGCTGATCGTCAGGCAGAGATAAATGCTTCTAGATCAGAGTCTGAGAAAGTCTCCAGAATGACCATAAGCAGACGACTGACGGAACAAGGCTTAAAGGGAAGACTAGCTGCTAAGAAGCCATTATTGAGGCCTGCAAACATCCAGAAACGCCTCAGATTTGCCAGGGAGCACAAACACTGGACTGTTGATGACTGGAAGAAGGTACTCTGGATGGAAGAGTCCAAGTTTGAACTCTTCGGTCAGCATCGTCGTGTTTATGTCCACAGAAAAGCTGGAGAACGTTTTGATGCCAGATGCTCTGCACCCACAGTGAAACACGGTGGAGATTCCATTATGGTATGGGGTTCCATTATGGTATGGGGTTCCATTTGTGCAAACGGCATGGGCAAATCAACAAGAACTACCACAACATCCTAGTGCATCATGGAATCCCTTCTGGACTGAATCTGATTGGTCGTGGGTTCATACACCAACAAGACAATGACCCCAAGCAGACTTCAAAGCTGTGCAGAGACGATTTGACCAAGAAGAAGGAATCTGGAGTCCTGGAACTGATGGACTGGACAAGTCAAAGACTGATCGCACAAAAGTTTCATCTGTGGGAACAGCTAGAAACTATTTGGAACTCAATAACAAAAGAGACTGTTGAAAAGTACATAAAAAACAATGCCAGCAAGAATGCAAGCTGTTATCAAGGCCAAAGGAGGCCGTACAAAATAGTTTTTTAGTTATTATGTGTGAAAAAGGACTATTTATTTGTTTCAGTTTGTTATTTGCCAAATAAATAACAATAACATTTTAGTTTTAAACAAGTTTTTGAAAGATTTCTAAAATATTTATGTTTTCTCATTTTTATGACAGGTGGTCTAATAAATTTGTTGAGCACTGTATATACAGGGTGTCATAAAGTCTCTTTACAATTTAACAAATTTATTACAAAAGCAAATAAACAGAAAAATCTGTGGAAATTATTACTAAATGAAAAGTAGATATTGATGTTTTTTTGTCTCCTCTATATGGCCACCATTAGTTACATGAAGCACATCAAGACGTACTCGATTTCTTGCCATGTTCACTGTAGCATAGCCTCATCAATGGTGGCAATGGCATCAGTGATCTTTTGCATGAATTGACGGACGTGACGGTGGATGTCTTCCATACTTAATCCTGTAGTTTTGCTCAGTCTGCGTATCCGATTTTGTTTCAATAAACCACGATACACATTGTGCCTTTTCTTGAGGAGTAGCCATTTTTTAGGGGTTTATTTAACAGAACCTATTTCATCAACAGGGTTCCTGAAATACACAAATGCAATGTGATTAAAAACTTTGATAACCACTGAGTACATAGAACAAATCTGATTAACATATCTCATCAATTGCTTTTGTAATAAATGTTTTAAATTGTAAAGAGACTTTGTGGACACCCTCTATATTACATACATGTTAATTAAAATGTCAGTCTACCTGTAGTGTTGTTGTGTCTGTCTGTCAGTCTGGACTCCATCAGGGAAAGTTGATCAGAATGAAGTGAAAACAAAATCAGCACAAATCAATACTAACATAATGTTTAAATAATATTATTAGTAATATGCCTTGTTATTAGTTGAAAGATGTAATTACAAATTAAAAGCTTAATTAAAGTGGTTTATTACTCATTCCAAAGAATCGGGTTTGTTTGAGGTTCCTGAAAGAACCATCAGGGTTCATTCATGTTTATAAAGGAGTTCCTCAGGGAGCCATGTTGGATCCTCCACAGTTTCACTCAGAACATTCATGATTCACTGTCTTTTTCCTTTCAGCTAAAAACTTGGATGCTGATCCAAACTCTCCTTCACTTTGTATGAATGTCACAGTTAATATATGAAAATAATAATAACACATTAATATAAATTAAGAGTTAGTTTTAACTTGTTTCTGTGTGTCACCTGTGTTTAGTGTCTTCAGATCTTCCAGCTGTTACTCAGTCTGACCTCCAGAGCTGAACAGGAAATGATTCATGTTTAATTTAATTTTATTGAAGAGTTGATTATGTTACCTGCAGTTTGATTCTCCAGCTGCTCCAGCTGTGTCTCAGTGGATCTCAGTCTGACCTCCAGAGCTGCTGAAGAAAACTGATTTTATCTGTTTGTACATTTACTGAGTCTACTTTTGAACTCTTCAGTAAAGATAAAGATGATTAATAACTAATCAATACCTAAATTATTACTGTAAATAGTATATTATAATATCAGTCTACCTGCACTGTTGTTGTGTCTGTCTGTCAGTCTGGACTCCATCAAGGAAAGTTGATCAGACTGAACTGCAAACACAAAATCAGCACAAACAAATGTACTTTAAAAAATTAAAATAATGTTACAGTAATAATAATATGAATTGTAATTAGTTAATTAATGGTGCAATTACTATTTAGAAGCTCTTGTCTAACATAAAACATAAACAGTGAGTTTAGTTATTTGTGTTGTAAACAGCTGAAGTAATTATTGTTAATTAAAGTCATTAATGTTCCTACAAGAACCATCAGGATGATAAATCAGTTCCTCAGGGAACCTTGTTGGATTGTCTATAGTTTCTGTGTGAATCATCACCACATGTACTGTTTGAACTTAAAAAACAACAGAACATACATTAATCTACCGTTAGTTTTAACTTGTTTCTGTGTGTCACCTGTGTTTAGCGTCTTCAGATCTTCCAGCTGTTTGTCACTGACACTCAGTCTGACCTCCAGAGCTGAACAGGAAATGATTCATGTTTAATTTAATGGTTTAATTAATGATTAATTAGAGGTAATATTGAAGAGTTGATGATGTTACCTGCAGTTTGATTCTCCAGCTGCTCCAGCTGTGTCTCAGTGGATCTCAGTCTGACCTCTAGAGCTGAACAGAAAACAGTCAGAAGTGAGTCAGCAGCTTCTCTGCAGAGTTCAGATTATTGTTATTGTGTTATTTCATGTTTTATCATCTGTGATGAACAGCTGGATGGTGCACCTGTGTTCACTGTTTCTAGCAGACTCTCTGTCAGGTTCAGTTTTCTCTGCAGCTTCATCAGTTTGGATGTTTGATCTGAAACATCAGCAGAACAGACACAGCAGTAAAACAGTGAGTTTCTCTCAGAGTATTTCTGTGAGTACTTTTGTGTACTCTGAGTACTTCTGTGTAACCTGTGAGTATTTCTGTGTACTCTGTGAGTACTTCTGTGTACTCTGAGTACTTCTGTGTACTCTGTGAGTATTTCTGTGTACTCTGTGAGTACTTCTGTGTACTCTGAGTATTTCTGTGTACTCTGAGTACTTCTGTGTACTCTGTGAGTATTTCTGTGTAACCTGTGAGTATTTCTGTGTACTCTGAGTACTTCTGTGTACCCTGTGAGTATTTCTGTGTACTCTGTGAGTATTTCTGTGTAACCTGTGAGCATTTCTGTGTACTCCGAGTACTTCTGTGTACTCTGAGTATTTCTGTGTACTCTGTGAGTATTTCTGTGTAACCTGTGAGTACTTCTGTGTACTCTGTGAGTATTTCTGTGCACTCTGTGAGTATTTCCGTGTACTCTGAGTACTTCTGTGTACTCTGTGAGTATTTCTGTGTAACCTGTGAGTACTTCTGTGTACTCTGTGAGTATTTCTGTGTACTCTGTGAGTACTTCTGTGTACTCTGAGTATTTCTGTGTACTCTGAGTACTTCTGTGTACTCTGTGAGTATTTCTGTGTAACCTGTGAGTATTTCTGTGTACTCTGAGTACTTCTGTGTACCCTGTGAGTATTTCTGTGTACTCAGTGAGTACTTCTGTGTACTCTGAGTATTTCTGTGTACTCTGAGTACTTCTGTGTACTCTGTGAGTATTTCTGTGTAACCTGTGAGTATTTCTGTGTACTCTGAGTACTTCTGTGTACCCTGTGAGTATTTCTGTGTACTCTGTGAGTATTTCTGTGTAACCTGTGAGCATTTCTGTGTACTCTGAGTACTTCTGTGTACTCTGTGAGTATTTCTGTGTACTCTGTGAGTATTTCTGTGTAACCTGTGAGTACTTCTGTGTACTCTGTGAGTATTTCTGTGTAACCTGTGAGTATTTCTGTGTACTCTGTGAGTATTTTTGTGTACTCTGTGAGTACTTCTGTGTACTCTGTGAGTACTTCTGTGTACTCTGAGTATTTCTGTGTACTCTGAGTACTTCTGTGTACTCTGTGAGTATTTCTGTGTAACCTGTGAGTATTTCTGTGTACTCTGAGTACTTCTGTGTACCCTGTGAGTATTTCTGTGTACTCTGTGAGTATTTCTGTGTAACCTGTGAGCATTTCTGTGTACTCTGAGTACTTCTGTGTACTCTGTGAGTATTTCTGTGTACTCTGTGAGTATTTCTGTGTAACCTGTGAGTACTTCTGTGTACTCTGTGAGTATTTCTGTGCACTCTGTGAGTATTTCTGTGTACTCTGAGTACTTCTGTGTACTCTGTGAGTATTTCTGTGTAACCTGTGAGTATTTCTGTGTAACCTGTGAGTACTTCTGTGTACTCTGTGAGTATTTCTGTGTAACGTGTGAGTACTTCTGTGTACTCTGTGAGTATTTCTGTGTACTCTGTGAGTATTTCTGTGTAAACTGTGAGTACTTCTGTGTACTCTGAGTATTTCTGTGTAACCTGTGAGTACTTCTGTGTACTCTGAGTACTTCTGTGTACTCTGTGAGTATTTCTGTGTACTCTGTGAGTATTTCTGTGTACTCTGTGAGTATTTCTGTGTAACCTGTGAGAATTTCTGTGTACTCTGAGTATTTCTGTGTACTCTGTGAGTATATCTTCTGTGTAACCTGTGAGTACTTCTGTGTACTCTGTGAGTATTTCTGTGCACTCTGTGAGTATTTCTGTGTAACCTGTGAGCATTTCTGTGTACTCTGAGTACTTCTGTGTACTCTGTGAGTATTTCTGTGTAACCTGTGAGTATTTCTGTGTAACCTGTGAGTACTTCTGTGTACTCTGTGAGTATTTCTGTGTAACGTGTGAGTACTTCTGTGTACTCTGTGAGTATTTCTGTGTAACCTGTGAGTATTTCTGTGTACTCTGAGTATTTCTGTGTAACCTGTGAGTATTTCTGTGTACTCTGTGAGTATTTCTGTGTACTCTGAGTACTTCTATGTACTCTGTGAGTATTTCTGTGTACTCTGAGTATTTCTGTGTAACCTGTGAGTATTTCTGTGTACTCTGTGAGTATTTCTGTGTACTCTGAGTACTTCTATGTACTCTGTGAGTATTTCTGTGTACTCTGTGAGTATTTCTGTGTAAACTGTGAGTACTTCTGTGTACTCTGAGTATTTCTGTGTAACCTGTGAGTACTTCTGTGTACTCTGAGTACTTCTGTGTACTCTGTGAGTATTTCTGTGTACTCTGTGAGTATTTCTGTGTACTCTGTGAGTATTTCTGTGTAACCTGTGAGAATTTCTGTGTACTCTGAGTATTTCTGTGTACTCTGTGAGTATTTCTGTGTACTCTGTGAGTATTTCTGTGTAACCTGTGAGTACTTCTGTGTATTCTGTGAGTATTTCTGTGTACTCTGTGAGTATTTCTGTGTATTCTTTGAGTATTTCTGTGTACTCTGTGAGTATTTCTGTGTACTCTGTATTTCTGTGTAACCTGTGAGTACTTCTGTGTATTCTGTGAGTATTTCTGTGTACTCTGTGAGTATTTCTGTGTAACCTGTGAGTACTTCTATGTACTCTGTGAGTATTTCTGTGTACTCTGTGAGTATTTCTGTGTACTCTGAGTACTTCTGTGTACTCTGAGTACTTCTGTGTAACCTGTGAGTATTTCTGTGTACTCTGTGAGTATTTCTGTGTAACCTGTGAGTATTTCTGTGTGACCTGAGTATTTCTGTGTACTCTGAGTACTTCTGTGTAATCTGTGAGTATTTCTGTGTAACCTGTGAGTATTTCTGTGTACTCCGTGAGTATTTCTGTGTACTCTGTGAGTATTTCTGTGTACTCTGTGAGTATTTCTGTGTACTCTCAGTACTTCTGTGTACTCTGTGAGTATTTCTGTGTAACGTGTGAGGACTTCTGTGTACTCTGTGAGTATTTCTGTGTAACCTGTGAGTATTTCTGTGTACTCTGAGTATTGTTCCTGTGTTAACACCTGTGAGTATCTTCTGTGTTACTCTGAGTACTTTCCTGTATGTACTCTGGCTGATGTAGTTTTCTGTGTAAACTGTGAGTACTTTTGTGTACTCTGTGAGTATTTCTGTGTACTCTGTGAGTATTTCTGTGTAACCTGTGAGAATTTCTGTGTACTCTGAGTACTTCTGTGTACTCTGTGAGTATTTCTGTGTACTCTGTGAGTATTTCTGTGTAACCTGTGAGTACTTCTGTGTACTCTGTGAGTATTTCTGTGTAACCTGTGAGTATTTCTGTGTACTCTGTGAGTATTTCTGTGTACTCTGTGAGTATTTCTGTGTACTCTGTGAGTATTTCTGTGTACTCTGAGTATTTCTGTGTACTCTGAGTACTTCTGTGTACTCTGTGAGTATTTCTGTGTAACCTGTGAGTATTTCTGTGTACTCTGAGTACTTCTGTGTACTCTGTGAGTATTTCTGTGTACTCTGAGTACTTCTGTGTACTCTGAGTACTTCTGTGTAACCTGTGAGTATTTCTGTGTAACCTGTGAGTATTTCTGTGTGACCTGAGTATTTCTGTGTACTCCGTGAGTATTTCTGTGTGACCTGAGTATTTCTGTGTACTCTGTATTTCTGTGTACTCTGTGAGTATTTGTGTACTCTGAGTACTTCTGTGTAACCTGTGAGTATTTCTGTGTACTCTGTGAGTATTTCTGTGTACTCTGTGAGTATTTCTGTGTACTGTGAGTATTTCTGTGTACTCTGAGTACTTCTGTGTAACCTGTGAGTATTTCTGTGTACTCTGTGAGTATTTCTGTGTAACCTGTGAGTACTTCTGTGTACTCTGTGAGTATTTCTGTGTACTCTGTGAGTATTTCTGTGTACTCTGAGTACTTCTGTGTACTCTGAGTACTTCTGTGTAACCTGTGAGTATTTCTGTGTACTCTGTGAGTATTTCTGTGTAACCTGTGAGTATTTCTGTGTGACCTGAGTATTTCTGTGTACTCTGAGTACTTCTGTGTAATCTGTGAGTATTTCTGTGTAACCTGTGAGTATTTCTGTGTACTCCGTGAGTATTTCTGTGTACTCTGTGAGTATTTCTGTGTAACCTGTGAGTATTTCTGTGTGACCTGAGTATTTCTGTGTACTCTGTATTTCTGTGTACTCTGAGTATTTCTGTGTACTCTGTGAGTATTTCTGTGTAACCTGTGAGTATTTCTGTGTACTCTGTGAGTATTTCTGTGTAACCTGTGAGTACTTCTGTGTACTCTGTGAGTATTTCTGTGCACTCTGTGAGTATTTACGTGTACTCTGAGTACTTCTGTGTACTCTGTGAGTATTTCTGTGTAACCTGTGAGTACTTCTGTGTAACCTGTGAGTACTTCTGTGTACTCTGTGAGTATTTCTGTGTACTCTGTGAGTATTTCTGTGTACTCTCAGTACTTCTGTGTACTCTGTGAGTATTTCTGTGTAACGTGTGAGGACTTCTGTGTACTCTGTGAGTATTTCTGTGTAACCTGTGAGTATTTCTGTGTACTCTGAGTATTTCTGTGTAACCTGTGAGTATTTCTGTGTACTCTGAGTACTTCTATGTACTCTGTGAGTATTTCTGTGTACTCTGTGAGTATTTCTGTGTAAACTGTGAGTACTTCTGTGTACTCTGTGAGTATTTCTGTGTAACCTGTGAGTACTTCTGTGTACTCTGTGAGTATTTCTGTGTAACCTGTGAGTGTTTCTGTGTACTCTGTGAGTATTTCTGTGTACTCTGAGTACTTCTGTGTACTCTGTGAGTATTTCTGTGTAGTCTGAGTATTTCTGTGTACTCTGTGAGTATTTCTGTGTACCCTGTGAGTATTTCTGTGTACTCTGTGAGTATTTCTGTGTAACCTGTGAGTATTTCTGTGTACTCTGAGTACTTCTGTGTACTCTGTGAGTATTTCTGTGTACTCTGAGTACTTCTGTGTACTCTGAGTACTTCTGTGTAACCTGTGAGTATTTCTGTGTAACCTGTGAGTATTTCTGTGTGACCTGAGTATTTCTGTGTACTCCGTGAGTATTTCTGTGTGACCTGAGTATTTCTGTGTACTCTGTATTTCTGTGTACTCTGTGAGTATTTGTGTACTCTGAGTACTTCTGTGTAACCTGTGAGTATTTCTGTGTACTCTGTGAGTATTTCTGTGTACTCTGTGAGTATTTCTGTGTACTCTGAGTATTTCTGTGTACTCTGAGTACTTCTGTGTACTCTGTGAGTATTTCTGTGTACTCTGTGAGTATTTCTGTGTAACCTGTGAGTACTTCTGTGTACTCTGTGAGTATTTCTGTGTACTCTGTGAGTATTTCTGTGTACTCTGAGTATTCTGTGTACTCTGAGTACTTCTGTGTAACCTGTGAGTATTTCTGTATACTCTGTGAGTATTTCTGTGTAACCTGTGAGTACTTCTGTGTACTCTGTGAGTATTTCTGTGTACTCTGTGAGTATTTCTGTGTACTCTGAGTACTTCTGTGTACTCTGAGTACTTCTGTGTAATCTGTGAGTATTTCTGTGTAACCTGTGAGTATTTCTGTGTAACCTGTGAGTATTTCTGTGCACTCCATGAGTATTTCTGTGTGACCTGAGTATTTCTGTGTACTCTGTGAGTATTTCTGTGTACTCTGTGAGTATTTCTGTGTAACCTGTGAGTATTTCTGTGTAACCTGTGAGTATTTCTGTGTAACCTGTGAGTATTTCTGTGTACTCTGAGTACTTCTGTGTACTCTGTGAGTATTTCTGTGTAACCTGTGAGTGTTTCTGTGTACTCTGTGAGTATTTCTGTGTACTCTGAGTACTTCTGTGTACTCTGTGAGTATTTCTGTGTAGTCTGAGTATTTCTGTGTACTCTGTGAGTATTTCTGTGTACCCTGTGAGTATTTCTGTGTACTCTGTGAGTATTTCTGTGTAACCTGTGAGTATTTCTGTGTACTCTGAGTACTTCTGTGTACTCTGTGAGTATTTCTGTGTACTCTGAGTACTTCTGTGTAACCTGTGAGTATTTCTGTGTAACCTGTGAGTATTTCTGTGTGACCTGAGTATTTCTGTGTACTCCGTGAGTATTTCTGTGTGACCTGAGTATTTCTGTGTACTCTGTATTTCTGTGTACTCTGTGAGTATTTGTGTACTCTGAGTACTTCTGTGTAACCTGTGAGTATTTCTGTGTACTCTGTGAGTATTTCTGTGTACTCTGTGAGTATTTCTGTGTACTCTGAGTATTTCTGTGTACTCTGAGTACTTCTGTGTAATCTGTGAGTATTTCTGTGTAACCTGTGAGTATTTCTGTGTACTCCGTGAGTATTTCTGTGTACTCTGTGAGTATTTCTGTGTAACCTGAGTATTTCTGTGTACTCTGTGAGTATTTCTGTGTAACCTGTGAGTATTTCTGTGTAACCTGTGAGTATTTCTGTGTAACCTGTGAGTATTTCTGTGTACTCTGAGTACTTCTGTGTACTCTGTGAGTATTTCTGTGTAACCTGTGAGTGTTTCTGTGTACTCTGTGAGTATTTCTGTGTACTCTGAGTACTTCTGTGTACTCTGTGAGTATTTCTGTGTAGTCTGAGTATTTCTGTGTACTCTGTGAGTATTTCTGTGTGCTCTGTGAGTATTTCTGTGTAACCTGTGAGTGTTTCTGTGTACTCTGTAAGTATTTCTGTGTAACCTGTGAGTATTTCTGTGTGACCTGAGTATTTCTGTGTACTCTGAGTACTTCTGTGTAATCTGTGAGTATTTCTGTGTACTCTGTGAGTATTTTTGTGTAACCTGTGAGTATTTCTGTGTACTCTGTGAGTATTTCTGTGTACTCTGAGTACTTCTGTGTACTCTGTGAGTATTTCTGTGTACTCTGAGTACTTCTGTGTACTCTGTGAGTACTTCTGTGTACTCTGTGAGTATTTCTGTGTACTCTGTGAGTACTTCTGTGTACTCTGTGAGTATTTCTGTGTACTCTGTGAGTATTTCTGTGTACTCTGAGTATTTCTGTGTAACCTGTGAGTGTTTCTGTGTACTCTGTGAGTATTTCTGTGTAACCTGTGAGTATTTCTGTGTGACCTGAGTATTTCTGTGTACTCTGAGTACTTCTGTGTAATCTGTGAGTGTTTCTGTGTACTCTGTGAGTATTTCTGTGTAACCTGTGAGTATTTCTGTGTGACCTGAGTATTTCTGTGTACTCTGAGTACTTCTGTGTAATCTGTGAGTATTTCTGTGTACTCTGTGAGTATTTCTGTGTAACCTGTGAGTATTTCTGTGTGACCTGAGTATTTCTGTGTACTCTGTATTTCTGTGTACTCTGTGAGTATTTCTGTGTACTCTGAGTACTTCTGTGTAATCTGTGAGTGTTTCTGTGTACTCTGAGTATTTCTGTGTACTCTGTGAGTATTTCTGTGTAACCTGTGAGTATTTCTGTGTACTCTGTGAGTATTTCTGTGTAACCTGTGAGTATTTCTGTGTACTCTGAGTATTTCTGTGTAACCTGTGAGTATTTCTGTGTACTCTGAGTACTTCTGTGTACTCTGTGAGTATTTCTGTGTAGTCTGAGTATTTCTGTGTACTCTGAGTATTTCTGTGTAACCTGTGAGTATTTCTGTGTACTCTGTGAGTATTTCTGTGTACTCTGAGTACTTCTGTGTACTCTGTGAGTATTTCTGTGTACTCTGAGTACTTCTGTGTACTCTGAGTATTTCTGTGTACTCTGTGAGTATTTCTGTGTACTCTGAGTATTTCTGTGTACTCTGTGAGTATTTCTGTGTACTTCAGTGTGTATTTCAGTCACCTGTCCCGTCAGTCAGCAGCTGCTTCACTGTATCAGCCTGAACTGAGAACAACAGAGGAAACACAAACATCACTGAGCTGAAACAACCTGATTTACATCCTGTCGACGTTCAACAGGCGACTCAGAACTACAGAAGCTCTGAGAGGAAAGTCAGATTTATCAAGTGGTTCATCTCTTGTGTTTCACTTTACTTGAAAATGTTAAACATGATTTCAATCACTTATTCTTCAGAATTTGGACAAAACTGTATTTTGAGGAGGTTTTGATTTTTACTCGTCAATTCTGCTGTAAAATCTATTTTAAGCTCAAACTCTTGTCTATTAAACCTCCTGCTGATTAAATGTTTTATTAAATGAAGACGTCAACTCTGTCAGATATTAAATCAGACGGAGTTGATAAAATGTTCCATGTTTTTTATGTCACAGCGTCGTCGTAGTGAGCAGACATTTTATTTTTTAGAGCGTCTCAGAGTCTCTTAATGTTAATCAGAATACACATTTTTAAACCATAATTCTTATTGATCTTTGGTTTAGAAGGACGACAGAGTCGACATGTTCTGGTTGAGACACATCTGATAGAAATATTATTGAATGAATTTGTCTAAAATTAGAAAGTTTACCAGTGTTTGAGCAGTTTTCCTGCCTTTTTTAAACCAGGACATGAGACAGGGGTCCTCAGGGTACAGCTGACCCTTTTTATGCCTGATTAAAACATCTGGGACACAAACTTTAAAGGGCCAACATTTACATAAAAAAATATATTCTAAAACAAAGATGATATAACAGCACATGTTTACACCTGTGTGATCAGCAGGTTGTTAGTTTGAGATTCTGAAGAATTTTAACACATTTTTAAATAGTTTGAAGTTGTGAATTCTTGTCTGTTTTCTGACACAGAGACAGTTTAGAAATTGAAACAATTAAAACAAACCAAAACATTTCATAAATTACAGATATTATATCCTTAAAGAATAAAATTTTCACTAAAAATTGGAATTAGAGAGTTGGTAATAAAAAGGTTTTGTTAGGATATGATTTGTTCCAGTTCTCAAGAACGGGAATTTGTTACTTTTGGATATTTGTACCTACACCTCCAGTAATCAAAATACTTCACCTGGAAAAAAATGAATGTTTTAGTTGTATTCAGGACATAAGTAATTAGAGACTCATTACAACAGTAATGAGTCTCTGAATACCCTCTGATAAGTCTAATAAAGAACACAGTTTTTGTTTAATTTGATACAAAGTACAGTTTGTCATATCTTGTTAATGCACTGTAAAAAAAAAAAAAAAGTGCAACCAAAATTTCAGCTGCCAAACTTTATTTTTTCTTTCATGTTTTCAAAGATTATGAAAAATGGTGCAGGTAAAACTTTTATCACCTGTTCTTTAGCCATAAACAGCAGAGACGACAGTTTAGATCAGACAGGAAATATGTGTTTCTTTCTCCCTGCCTCTCAGGGCGTCTGTAGTTCGAACTGGTAAGTGAGTTGAATTTTTCTTTGTGGTCTGTATGAACTTTAATAACTGAAGTTTTCTCTGTTTTTTAATGTTTGATTTTGTTCACCTGTGGTTTGTGTCTGCAGCTCATCCAGTCGACGTTCACCAACACTCAGTCTGTCAGTCAGAGCTGAAACATGTTCAATACAAGAGAATTCATCGAGACTAATTCACCACAAATAAACTTTGAATATCTCACATTGATTAAAAATAAATCCATCATGTATTGATGAGTGCAGGTGTGTCTCACCTGTGTTTTCTGTCCTCAGCTCGTCCACTTGTCTCTCAACAGACTCCAGACGACCTGTTTGATCCGAAAATATTTTTTTAAAAAGATGCTGTAACTCTGACATTTTAAAACCACTTTACTGACGTCATCACATCATGTGACTGATGTATCATGTGACTTACCTGCAGTGTTTCTCTTCAGCTCGTCCAGGTGATGTTGGCTGGAGTTTAATCTGCTGCTGATCTCTGATACCTGATCTGAAATCAATCAATACATCAAATAACATAAAGATGGAATTTAAATATATATATTATTTGTTTTTTTAGACCTTTAATGGACAGAACAGGTGAAGATATGACAGGAAATGGGGAGAGACAGTGGGGGAATGACACACAGTGAGGAACTCGAACCCACGGCCTCCCTACATGGAGCGCGGGCTCTACCAACTGAGCTACCCAGGCACCCCAGATGGAATATAAATATGAAACTAAACGGACACTGAGATGGCCGACTGACGGTAAACGTCACTTGAGTTCTGTCCTGAATGAATGAGCGGAAAAGAGAGATGATCAATAAATTAACTGATGGATGTGTGAAAGAACAAACAAATTATCCGGTAGATCAAACTCAGTGTGTTTCTGCAGAGGATCATGAATATAAATAATTTGATTGAAGACATTCAGGCACAAATACGTCTTTATTCCGATGACACTGTGATTTACACACATGCTGCCTTCACAGTTCACAAACGTCTCTGCTGAGCATGTTTACCTTGGATGAGACGGAGCTGCTCTCTCTCTGCAGAATCGTTGAGTTTTTTCTGGAGTGAGTTCAGTCGACTCTGCAGAACTGAAACAACACAATCACTTTCTCTGTATCATGTCAGAAAACAGGGAGAAATATCTGTTTATTGATGTTTAAAGCTCAGGTTTATGGAAGCTCATTTCTGCCATTGTGATGAAAAAAAAGATCCTGCATTATTCTGAGATACAGAATTATAATTTGTGATGTTAAGTTCTTATTTTATTCACTCAGAAATTTTCAGATTATAACAAATAAAAGCATAAAATCAATTGGGAAGCTGAAACCAGCAAATATTTGGTATTTTTTCTTGGAAAAATACAATTGATTAATTGATGTCCAGAATAGTCACTGATTAATTCTCTGACGATCAAGTAATCGATTATGTTTGGTTGGGACACAGACGTCACTCTGCAGGTTATCAAGTCAAATGTCATTGATCTGTCACTCATTTGTGATACTGATGACATCATGACAACAACCAGACAACGCTGAGAGTGACTGATCATTTATTGATCAGTTCAGTCACCGTGTGTGTTGGTGTTCAGCTCCTCCAAACGGACGTTCAGCTCAGACTCCTCAGACGGAGAGGAACTGTTGGACCCCGGGAATGCTGGGAAATGTAAAGGGTTAAAAGTTAAATATTCAAACTGTATTCAATCATTTCAAACAATAAATTAAAATATTTTACATTTGGGACATTTTTCTGAGCCGTGAACCAAAACACTCGGCTGAAACTGGATTATGAAACCTTTAAACATTTCATATATTTATCATTTTATAATCAGAAATAAGAACATGTTCAGTGAAGACGTGTTAATATTGTTACAGCTGTTTTATTATCATTCATTATGTGTTTATACAGCAGACATGTCTGTTATTAACCTGTTATTACATGTTAATGAACTCTGGATCAATGTGTAGTTAATTAAAGTTAAATGAAATGTCGGTGCATCAGAAGAAGAAACAGAATCTGACCTGAGGTCTGTTTCATCAGCTCCTCCATCAGACTCTCAGTGTTACACAGTCTGACTGACAGCACTGAAACACGACAACAGAACATCTGTGTCAGTGTGACATCGCAGTGACATCACAGTGAACTCTCTTAACATATTCAGGCTGACCAGGAGCTTTAACCTGTAATTCTGACTACAGGCCACAGGAGGCGCTGTTGAGAGAAGGAACAGTGTTAATATGAAGATGATGATGACCTGCATTCTTCCTCCTCAGCTGCTCCACCGTGCTCTCACTCGCCCTCAGTCTTGTCTGCAGGAACGGCAGCTCTGCTGCCAGAGCTGTGGAGACACCAGTGCAAGGTTACCACGGCAACCAGGGATACACCAGAGCCCATGCAGGTGTCAATGTGTCTGACCGTCACAGCAAACTAACTTTAATCACCTGAGTTCTTCTTCTTCAGGTCATCCAATGAGCTCTCACTGCTGTTCAGGCGGGACTGAAGCTTCGACACGTCAGATGAAACTTGGAGCGCTCGAGCTGAACGACAAAGACATGACAATGAGCACCGTCAATATCAAAGAAATCAATCATTTGATACAAAATATTAGTTTATAAATGAGTTTACTGCTCCTCCAGAGTCTATGTTCCATAGCAACAGTCTGTCCTCCATAGCAACAGTCTGTCCTTCATAGCAACGGTCTGTCCTTCACAGCAATTGTCTGTTCTTCATAGCAACGGTCTGTCCTTCATAACAATGGTCTGTCCTTCATAACAACAGTCTGTTCTTCATAGCAATTGTCTGTTCTTCATAGCAATTGTCTGTTCTTCATAGCAACGGTCTGTTCATCATAGCAACGGTCTGTCCTTCATAACAATGGTCTGTCCTTCATAACAATGGTCTGTTCTTCATAGCAATTGTCTGTTCTTCATAGCAATTGTCTGTTCTTCATAGCAATGGTCTGTCCTTCATAACAACGGTCTGACCTTCATAACAACGGTCTGTTCTTCATAGCAATGGTCTGTCCTTCATAACAATGGTCTGTCCTTCATAACAACAGTCTGTTCTTCATAGCAATTGTCTGTTCTTCATAGCAACGGTCTGTTCATCATAGCAACGGTCTGTCCTTCTTAACAATGGTCTGTACTTCATAACAATGGTCTGTCCTTCATAACAACAGTCTGTTCTTCATAGCAACAGTCTATCTGTCATAGCAACAGTCTGTTCATCATAACAATGGTCTGTCCTTCATAACAACAGTCTGTTCTTCACAGCAACAGTCTATCTGTCATAGCAACGGTCTGTCCTTCATAACAATGGTCTGTCCTTCATAACAACAGTCTGTTCTTCATAGCAATTGTCTGTTCTTCATAGCAAAGGTCTGTTCATCATAGCAACGGTCTGTCCTTCATAACAATGGTCTGTCCTTCATAACAATGGTCTGTCCTTCATAACAATGGTCTGTCCTTCATAACAACGGTCTGTCCTTCATAACAACAGTCTGTTCTTCATAGCAATTGTCTGTTCTTCATAGCAACAGTCTGTTCCTCATAGCAACAGTCTGTCCTTCATAACAATGGTCTGTCCTTCATAACAATGGTCTGTCCTTCATAACAACGGTCTGTTCATCATAACAATGGTCTGTCCTTCATAACAACAGCCTGTTCTTCATAGCAATTGTCTGTTCTTCATAGCAACAGTCTGTTCATCATAGCAATGGTCTGTCCTTCATAACAATGGTCTGTCCTTCATAACAACGGTCTGTTCTTCATAGCAACGGTCTATCTGTCATAGCAGCAGTCTGTTCATCATAACAATGGTCTGTCCTTCATAACAACAGTCTGTCCTTCATAGCAAAAGTCTGTTCATCATAACAGCGGTCTGTCCTTCATAGCAACAGTCTATTTGTCATAGCAACAGTCTGTCCTTCATAACAACGGTCTGTCCCTCATAGCAACGGTCTGTCCTTCATAGCAACGGTCTGTTCATCATAGCAACGGTCTGTCCTTCATAACAACGGTCTGTTCTTCATAGCAACGGTCTGTCCTTAATAGCAACGGTCTGTCCTTCATAGCAACGGTCTGTCCTTCATAGCAACGGGCTGTTCATCATAGCAACGGTCTGTCCTTCATAACAACAGTCTGTACTTCATAACAACGGTCTGTCCTTCATAACAACGGTCTGTACTTCATAACAACGGTCTATTTGTCATAGCAACGGTCTGTCCTTTATAACAATGGTCTGTACTTCATAGCAACGGTCTGTCTTTCATAGCAATGTCTGTTCTTCATAACAACGGTCTATTTGTCATAGCAACGGTCTGTCCTTCATAGCAACGGTCTGTTCATCATAGCAACAGTCTGTTCATCATAGCAACGGTCTGTTCTTCATAGCAACGGTCTGTTCATCATAGCAACAGTCTGTCCTTCATAGCAACAGTCTGATCATCATAAAAGCGGTCTGTCCTTTATAGCAACGGTCTATTTGTCATAGCAACAGTCTGTCCTTCATAACAACGGTCTGTTCTTCATAACAATTGTCTGTCCTTCATAACAACAGTCTGTCCTTCATAGCAACAGTCTGTTCATCATAACAGTCTGTCCTTCATAACAATTTGACAATGTTAGCCTTTAGCTCACAATGAAAACACTAATATGGTAAATGTGGTAACAGTGTACTTATTGTTATGGTGAGCATGTTATCATGCTAATTTTAGCCTTTAGCTCAAAGCTTCACTGTGCCTCAGTACAGCCCCACAGAGCTGTTAGCATGACTGAATGTTTGCACATAGAAAACCTGTTTCATTGTAAAACAATGTTTGATCTTCAATTTCTGAGATATATGATCATAATTTTAAAACTTTTGACAGAAACAGTCAAACAAGAACTTTAAACTAAATTCTGTTTTGATTTAAATCAAAATCAATCTGATCAAAGAGATTCTGACTCAGAACTAAACCATTTATGATCCTCAGACTCAGTTTGGTTTGATGCTCCAAACACAAAGTGTTTGTTGTATTTGTCACCTCCGGGCCACAGTACTTCACTTCTCTGATTCTCCAAAGAAAGCATGCATTTATCACCCACCTCTGCTCTGCTCCTCCAGCTCCTCCACCCTCCTCCTCAGGTCTGAGTTCAGTTCCATCAGCAGCCTCCCGTCAGCCTCCGTCCTCACCACAGTGTCCCTTAGGTCCTCCAGTCTGTCCAGGCTGTGTCTCTGCATCTCAGCTTCCACCTCCCCGTCCCTCAGCCGGCTCTCCATCCTCCTCAGGACCTGACGCTGCTCCACCTCCTCCGCCTTCAGGCTCAGGACCAGCTCCTTCAAACCCAATAGCTCGTCCCAGAGGACAGGGAGCTCCGGAGGGATGTCAGACCCTGTCCCGATGTCCTCTAAACCTGTCCTTATACTGTCCAAACCTGTCCTGACATCCTCCTGCTGCGGGACATAAGCCTCGGGCCGTCTCTGACTGACAGCTGGAGACAAATAGATAAGCAGCAGAAACAGAACCGACTCCATCCTGAAACTAAAAGCTCTTGGTGGACTAAAGTCCAACAGCTTATATACACACACACACACACACACACACACACACACACACACACACTAATCCAGCAGGATGAAGAGTCTCACACAAACATGTTTTCTCCTTCAGAACTCAACATGAATAAAATACAAATGTCTAAAAAATTAAACTTTCCTCTTCAGAATCTGAATCTTCAACAAAGAGTCTGATGTTTTTTTGTTGACTAAATGATCTGAACTTATTGTCCACTTAATGTCCACTGTCCTCATGCCATCCTCAGTTCCTCCTGGATCATCAGAGGTGGACAGAAGCTGGTAAATGACTGCAGCATCTTGAAATTAATTTGATAAAATTTTAAAGTAGGTTTGGTTTAATTTCCACTAAGTTTCAGTTTCAAGTTTCAATAGTTTCTCCCAGAGGAGTTAAAAGTCCTCTCAGTCTTTACTGCAGTAGAAGTACAGATACTTGAGTAAAAGTAGAAGTACTGATTCAACTTGTTTACTGCAGTAAAAGTGAAAACGTTCAGGCTCTGAAATGTCATCAAAGTATAAAAATAAAAAGTTGTCGTTGGACATTTCTACTGACTTTTTCTGTCCAAAGACAACTGAACCTCAGCTTTTCTCCACCAGAGTCTCCGTCTGTCTGTCTCACATTCTGACGGCTTTTATGTCATTTTTTACTTGTTACGTTGTTTTTGTTTTGTTACGCCATCAGACTGTTGGAGATGAGTCAGGCCTGCACAGAATCAATCACCAGCGATTGCCACACAATGCATGCTGGGTAGAATTGTGTATATCGATTTGTGTGATCTTGACTTGCTCTGACGTCACGCACAAGTGGACAATGATGACCTCACAAGATCAATGTGACCAAACTTTTTAGAACCAGGTGCCGCAGCTGCTCTTCAACGACTGCAAACACCTGACTGTCACCTGATAAATGAGCTGACAGGCTCTGATTGGCTCTTAATGTTGACAACAAACACCACTTGTTGTATAAAATACAAATTTTCTGTGTAATTGTGATATTTAACACTAGATATATTAGTCTGATTATTTTAGTACTCTCCACGTGAGACAGTTAATCTGTCTCCTCCCGTCTGTCCTGTGTGATAAACTCTGATGGATCCACTGGTCTGTCCTTCATAGCAAGTCTGTTCATCACAGCAACAGTCTATCTGTCATAGCAACAGTCTGTCCTTCATAACAACAGTCTGTCCTTCATAACAACAGTCTGTCCTTCATAACAACGGTCTGTCCTTCATAACAACAGTCTGTCCTTCATAACAGTCTGTCCTTCATAACAGTCTGTCCTTCATAACAACGGTCTGTCCTTCATAACAACGGTCTGTCCTTCATAACAGTCTGTCCTTCATAACAACGGTCTGTCCTTCATAACAGTCTGTCCTTCATAACAACAGTCTGTCCTTCATAACAACGGTCTGTCCTTCATAACAACAGTCTGTCCTTCATAACAGTCTGTCCTTCATAACAGTCTGTCCTTCATAACAACGGTCTGTCCTTCATAACAACGGTCTGTCCTTCATAACAGTCTGTCCTTCATAACAACGGTCTGTCCTTCATAACAGTCTGTCCTTCATAACAACGGTCTGTCCTTCATAACAACGGTCTGTCTTTCATAACAACGGTCTGTCCTTCATAACAGTCTGTCCTTCATAACAACGGTCTGTCCTTCATAACAACGGTCTGTCTTTCATAGCAACGGTCTGTCCTTCATAACAGTCTGTCCGTCATAACAACGGTCTGTCCGTCATAACAACGGTCTGTCCTTCATAACAACGGTCTGTCCTTCATAACAACGGTCTGTCCTTCATAACAGTCTGTCCTTCATAACAACGGTCTGTCCTTCATAACAACGGTCTGTCTTTCATAACAACGGTCTGTCCTTCCTAACAGTCTGTCCTTCATAACAACAGTCTGTCCTTCATAACAACGGTCTGTCCTTCATAACAACGGTCTGTCCTTCATAACAACGGTCTGTCCTTCAAAGCAACAGTCTGAGCAGTGAATCGTCTTTTCTGTCTTATTGTTTCGTCCATTCAGGTTGAAATCAGTCTTGATGTCTGAAGGCGGCGCACAATGATGCAAAATAACAATAATCAATAATTCACCTCAAAGTCATTAAAACTAAAGTAACAACTCTGTTAAAATAAATATTCAAGTAAAGTACAGATACCTGAAAACTCTACTGAAGTACAGTAACTTAGTATTTGTACTTAGTTACTTCCCACCTCTGGTTTGAAGAAGGCGAAGCTGGTCGATTGTTTGGTTCAGTAATTTGGGTCAGAGTGAGACATCTGAACAAACACTGGTCCATCCAGAGATCACATGGCCTCACCTGAGGCAGGTAAAACACAACAAGTGCTCCTGCTGGTGAAGGACATGCCCTCTGCAGGTGGACTCACTTCATCCAATCAAAGGCTTTATCTCCTGCCCTTCTCCCTTTGTTCTGCCTCTGACTGTAGCCATGTTGAGCGTCTGTCCTGTGAGTTAAATTCAGTATTTCACTGATGAATTGTTTTAATTATTTCAGTTTGAGATGTTTGATCTTCTGTTAATCATTTGTTCTGTCTGCAGAGATAAAATCTCACGTGAAGAAAATAACACTTCTCTAAATTTGACTCCTGCTTCATCTGTGATCCTCTTAACTCACTTCAGTGTCCCACAAACGTCAGATTTACAGTCTGACCATCAGAGAAATCATTTAAAAATTAAACTTCATTCTTTAGAATTAGTTTTCTGTTTGAAAAACAACTGACACTACAAAGAAACACCAGATCCATGCTGCATAGTTATAGCTGGCTGGCTAACATTAGCTTAGCTTACAGTTGGCTGCAGTCTTGCATTGCCCTTGGTGAGTTGAAAACAACGGTTAGACCTTTGATTTTTTCCATTAAATCATTTATTTTGGCTAAAATCAACAGTTTGTCTTCACACAGCAGTTAGCATCATCATCATGTTAGCTGGTGAAGTCATTTTACAAGCTAACAACTAACTTATCCACTCAGTATTTTGCAAGTGATAATGTTGGTGAGAAAACAAGCCAAGGTTAGCCAGCTAACTGTAACTTAGCCAAACTGCATGAATCAGGCCCTGCCCACATGGTAATGTCAGCTGACAAAACAAATGTCAAGCCAGCCAGTCAACAGCCAGATAAGACCCAAGAGTCTGGATGAATGCTGGCTAATGCTAGCCACTCAAAACAGTGTCTTGCTACACCAGTGGTGTGTCTCAAATCGCGTACTTCCCTCAGTGCACTGTAAAGAAGTGTACTGAGTTGCACAGTACGCAGTTTTTGACAGGTTAGTACTGTCTCAAATCAAACACTGCCATTACGCACTTACCGGAAATGATGCAATAGCTTCTTCTTCTACCTTTTAAAGTCTGATTGCAACTCGCCGTTTTAGCTCTGTTGCCGACACTTGACATTTGTTTTTACATTTTTCTTATCAAAGCGAGCGTGTTTTGTTGATATTGTTTTGTTTTGTGTGTACGATGAGTGTCTTTTCAAGATATTTACGCCGGTATCAACTCTGTAGACGTCTCATCCTCATCCTCCTTGCTGGAAATGTACGTATATATATATTTAACCTAATAAGCTATGCTTCAGTTAAACCATACGTTTTTAAATGTTTTAAATGTTATTTTAAATGTATCTCCACGGCCGCCATTTGAAAAATAGTAACGTACTTCCGCTACGTCACTAAGATTGTGGCCGTTGAGTGTGGAAAGTGTCCAGCGATCCACACTCAATTTTCCGGCCGTTTGAGTGCGCCAATGCAGTGCGCATAGTGCACTAGATTTTCACACACTGCTCAGTGTGAACGCACTTATGTACTCAAAATGTAAGTGCAGAAGTACGCGATTTGGGACACACCACAGGTTGCTTGCAATTGTTAGCAAACATTCGCCTGCTAAAAGTACGATGTGCTAAAAAAAAATGTTCTTGCTCTAATAAACATGAAGCAATTTTTTAAAGTAACATGTAAATAAAATATATAAAATCAAGTTTGTTTATCCAAAAAAGTAGACATGTGAATATTGTTAGTATAAACAGGATGTAAACAAATCAAGTAAACTTTATTTCAAGAGGTGCCTGTGTGTCATCACGCTCCCAACACAGTTTATGTAAAAGTTTGTATGCATCAAATCTGACTGAAGGTTTGTGATTTATTTCCACTGACTCAACATAAGAGAAAAATATTAAATGAATCTGTTTACATTAAACTGATGTCATAAAACTACATGAAAAATTAACATGTATTTAAAACCCATGAAGTCAGCAGTTTTGAGTTTATTATTTTTTTGTGTGTATGATGATATTTTATATGTTAATGTGTATGTTAACGTTAGCTTTGTTGTGGTCAGTGCTGGTTGTTTTGTTGTTTGTGGACTCCATTTCTAAGCTAACATTAGCTAGCGCTGCACACTGAGGAGACGTTCAGGAGCATAAATGTCACACACACTCCATGACAAACTTTTTGCACATCAACATAAAACTGGTGAGATTCTCGGGGCGTCCCTGTAGCTCAGATGGTGGAGCATGTGCCCCGTGTACAGAGGCTGCAGGTTTGATTCCCACATGTCATCCTCTCTCTCTGCCCTCTTCCCTGTCATATCTTCAGCTGTCCTCAAGATAAAGGCAAAAGATGCCCAAAAAAATAATCTTAAAAACAAAACTGTTCAGATTCTTCACACTTGTACATGTTGTTTTTTTGTATTATTGTATATATATGCTGTTTAAACTGGCAGCACCTTCTTTAATCTTTATATTCTTTATATTTTTAGTACTGTTTGTTTGTTGAAAGCCTACTTGGCAATTGAACAAATTCTGAGTCTTTGGATTTTCAAGGTTTTGAGTCCTTCACATAGGAATCAGTCCTCAGGCTGTTAGAGACGACGGAGAAAGTTCCGTTACATCCTGTTCACACACAGATAAATGCATAATTCTTGGACTTATCATTCGTATGTTGAATTGTTTGGTTTGACTTTTTGTTTCATCTTCTTTGAATCTTTTTGTTTGTTTGTTTTTTTTTTTGTAATAATTTAAATAGTGTCTGTGTCTTCATTTTGTCCTGTTTCTTTGTGCAGCAGTTTTGTTGCTGCTGAAGAAATAAACCTGAATCTTGACTTGACTTCATGTTTTCTGAGTTTCTGCTCTGCAGCGCTGCATACCAAACATAGCTAACATGCTAATCTGCTACACAAAGAGCTCAGAGGAGCTGAACTGCCACGTGCACACTCATGTGAAACACTTATTGTGTGTCTGTTAAAGAGAAATATAATTTAAATGAGAGTCACAGCTGCACGTGGAAACAACCAGAGAGAGATGAAGGTTTTACTGTGTTGACTGACAGTAATTAAACCATTTATTTTGGTTATTTTTAATTATACAGCTGCTGTAGTTCTGCTGCTGTGGTAACTGTATAGCTGATTAATCATTATTAAATTAAGTGCCAATTAGCTTAAAAATCAATTTGAGTCATCTTAAACGTTAAAAAAAAGAGTCCAGATTCTCTGATTTCAGCTTCTTAAATGCAAATATTTTCTGGTTTCTTTCCTCTCTGACAGGAAACTGAAGATCTTTGAGTTGTGGACAAAATGAGACACGTCCATGTCCTCCACCTGTTTTCACATGTTTGGACCTATTTTTTCAATTGACTGTGACAGGATTGATTTCTCAACATTTTCTGATATTTAATGGACCAAACAAAGAGTTTTGACTTTTCTGTCACCTGTTTACCTGGGGACTGTTCCAAACAGGTGTTTTTGGAGCGTTCCACAACTGTGCCAACAGAGTGAGTGAATATTAAGAAAAATCAATAAAGTTTATCAGTTTGAACATTAAATGTCTCGTCTCTGTGCAGTTTTTGTGAATCATTGAATTCTGGTTTTATTTATGTTTTACACAGCGTCCCAAATATCAGACTGGAAGTTGAGTTATAAATTTAAAAATAATAATTAAAGAATAAATCATTAACTTTTGATTTGGTTTGTTTCCAAAACCAGAAAACAGATTTTATTTATAAGTTCAAACATTTTCTTCATGGCAGCACAGAAACTCTCACACGTTGGTTCCTTTAACAGGAAGAACCGACACGTTCTCATGTCAGCTCAGAGTCACACGTTACTTCAAACAAACAAGAGTCCCGAGTCCTGAACACACCTCCTGACAGGTCGAACCTGAACCCGCTCTGATTGGATGATCCTCCTCCTGATGCTCCACAACAAATTGATCCAGGCTCAGTCCGGAGTCCTCGGCGTGTGTGTCAAGAGTCTCTCCACCACGTTCACGTCTGTAAAAACAGGGTTCAGTATCACCATGGCAACTGATGTTTGCCTTGTTAGCGCTGCTGCCGTCACAGCAGGAGTCTGTTTTGCTTTTTTGTTCAGAAACTTGTCTCCAAACGCAGACGAAGAAAAAAACAAAATGAAAATAAAAGCAGGAACTTTCCCTTGAAGACAGTCAGTCAGTCAGTCAGACAGACAGACAGACAGACAGTCAGTCAGTCAGTCAGTCAGTCAGACAGTCAGTCAGTCAGTCAGTCAGTCAGACAGACAGTCAGTCAGTCAGACAGAGTCAGTCAGTCAGTCAGTCAGACAGAGTCAGTCAGTCAGAGAGACAGACAGACAGACAGACAGACAGTCAGTCAGAGAGACAGACAGACAGTCAGTCAGACAGACAGACAGACAGTCAGTCAGTCAGTCAGTCAGTCAGACAGAGTCAGTCAGTTAGTCAGTCAGTCAGTCAGTCAGACAGACAGACAGTCAGTCAGAGAGACAGACAGACAGTCAGTCAGTCAGTCAGACAGACAGAGAGACAGACAGACAGACAGTCAGTCAGTCAGACAGTCAGTCAGTCAGTCAGACAGACAGACAGAGAGACAGACAGACAGTCAGTCAGTCAGACAGACACTCAGTCAGTCAGTCAGTCAGACAGACAGACAGTCAGACAGACAGACAGTCAGTCAGACAGTTAGACAGTCAGAGACAGACAGACAGAGTCAGTCAGTCAGTGTCAGTCAGTCAGTCAGACAGTCAGTCAGAGACAGACAGAGTCAGTCAGTCAGTCAGTCAGTCAGACAGACAGAGTCAGTCAGTCAGTCAGACAGTCAGTCAGTCAGAGACAGACAGACAGACAGACAGAGTCAGTCAGTCAGAGACAGACAGAGTCAGTCAGTGAGACAGACAGACAGACAGAGTCAGTCAGTCAGTCAGACAGTCAGTCAGAGACAGACAGACAGACAGACAGAGTCAGTCAGTCAGTCAGACAGACAGACAGACAGACAGACAGAGTCAGTCAGTCAGTGAGACAGACAGACAGAGTCAGTCAGCCAGTCAGACAGACAGTCAGTCAGAGACAGACAGACAGAGTCAGTCAGTCAGTCAGACAGACAGACAGAGTCAGTCAGTCAGTCAGTCAGACAGACAGAGTCAGTCAGTCAGTCAGTCAGTCAGACAGTCAGTCAGTCAGAGACAGACAGACAGACAGACAGGTCAAAACACTTTACTGTAACCCCCGTCTATTTATTGTTTATAAGCAGTCTATAAACATGTAATAAATGATTTATAACAGATATGAGGACACGTATAAGTATTATTATCAATTATTAAATTATCCCCAAATACTTTGATAATATATTAATCAGTTCAGTCATTTTTTAATTAAAAAAAGTCTAAATTCTCTGATTTCAGCTTCTTAAATGTGAATATTTTCTGCTTTCTTTACTCTCTGACAGTAAACTGAAGATCTTTGAGTTGTGGACAAAACGAGACATTTTTCAACATTTTCTGATATTTTATGGATCAAACCACTGATCGATTAGTGGAAAAATTATTGCCAGATTGATCACCAGTTGAAAAATAGGTCCAAACATGTGAAGCTCCACCAGTTTTCACATGTTTGGACCTATTTTTAAATTGACAAGATTGTTACAGAATTAATTAATTAATTAACATCAGAATGTGAGACTGTCCTGAGATCCTTTATAGAGGAGAGGTCTCACTCTGTTTCTGTTGTTGAACTACAGAAACACTCTGGAATGTTTTGGTTTCTCTAACACAGGCATGTCCAAACTATTCCACAAAGGGCCGAGTGGCTGCAGGCTTTCGCCCCAACCAACCAACAGCACGCCTGATTCAACTTATTAGCTGCTTGAAGGCTGAAATCAGTTCATTTAATGAGTCGAGCCTGGTGTGCCCCGGTTTGGTAGGAACAAAAACCTGCAGCCACATGGCCCTTTGTGGAATAGTTTGGACATGCTTGCTCTAACAGCTGGTAAACTGAAAAAAAAAGACAGTGTTGTTAATTAGTTTTGTTTTTTAGAGCATGTCGGTCGACCGTGCTGAGCTCTTCATCTGATTTAGTTGAGCTGATCTTTGAAATGCAACCAGGACATGAAAACCAGGACATGACTTTAATACACATGATAGTGAGATTATAAACCATTTATTACATGTTTATACACTGAGTATAAATGATCAAGAGAAGGAATTTAATTACTGTCATTCAAAAGTCTAAAAGTTTGGAGGATTCAGGAGTTTGCAAGTGTTATTATGTGTCTTTGGCAGCTTATAAAGGGGCGACTGCAGTGATGATCTGTTCCTGCTTTTTTAAATCGAAACTCACAAAGGTGGACGTATTTTACATGATGAGGGTTTCTATGGAAACGCCATCCTGCAGAAAACCTACGTCATGGGACGTTGACTCTAAAATGTGAAAGTTCTCATTTGTTTCCACAAGGCAGAGTGCAGGGAGGACAGAGAACAATAGAAACACCTCAAAAACACCAGAATTAGTGAAGTCGCCCTTTAATGTGACAGAGAATCACACAGAGGTGTGTTTCTTCTTCATTGGTGCACCTCTCTGTACCTGTCTGTTGTCTTTTCACACATCTGACACTGATCTGATCTGTTGTCTGTGTGTGTCAGTGTGAGTGTGTGTGCGTGTGTGTGTGTGTGAAAGACGTGTTTGAACCAATGAAGTTTCCTCGTCTTGATAATCCGGCTGTGATTGGCCCATCGACCTGCCAGTCTGACCTTTGACCCCAGTCCAAAACCAGTCTGAGTGTCCACCAGCTCCACGTGTCCTCCAGTCCAGACTGGTCCAGGTCCAGTCCAGATCTGGCTCAGGTCCAGGTCCAGACCGGTTCTCTCAGCGCTGTCCGGTGTACGCTCTGAACCAGGAAGTGACGGACGCTGCAGCGGATGAGATCATCCCTCCTGTGTTAGCAGAGGGCTGAGAAACCTGCAGTGCACTCTGGGAAAGATCCATGGACTGAGGAAGATGAGGAGGAGGAGCAGGAGGAGGAAGAGGAGGAGGAAGAAATTATTAAAAGTTCATCATTGCAGACAATTGTTTCTTTCCAGTGCACTGCAACGGTTTTGATTTTTTAAACACGTTTAGGGGTTTAAATTGTAACCGACAACAACAACAATAATAATAATAATAATAACTAGAACTGCAAGCAGTTATGAACGGGGGCCAAGCCTCCCGCACCACTCTGCCCCTGAGCGTCGCAGAGCCCACGTAACGCAAACGGCTCTATTGTGTTACCAGGAGGCACACCGCCAAGATCTGCTATTGAACGTGGGGTCGAAGAAGGCTGCCCTCTCTCTCTGTTCCTGTTATTGCAATGGGAAGAGCACTGCAAGTGTCAAAGGCAGAATATGTTTTCTTGTAACAAGTCACAACCCACTTTGACCAAACATCACTAAACTTTACGGACGGGCTCGGGAGGGACTCCAGATCGCGCTCGCCAAATTTTGTGCGAATCCAAGCAACTTTTTTTGTCGCTTAATGTTTCTCTGTTTATAGCGCCCCCTGTTGCCCAATTTGCACCAAATTTGGCACAGAGCCTCTGGTTGACCTCTGCAACAAGTGATTTGAGTTTCATGTAGATAGCTTTTATTTTGACAAAATTATGCAATGGTATGTGTTTTTTAGCTAGAAGAAAAAATTGCTTATTTATAAGTATCGCGTCTTTTAGAGTAGCAAAATTCTTTTGTTAACTTTTGATCGGAGCGAGTCTGAAGATTGTGTGTGCAAAGTTTCGTACAGATGGAGTGTAAACCCTATGAGGAGTTCAAAAAAGTAGGTTTTTGACATGTAGCGACTTACAAAGAGAAATGTGCTGTGGGAGTGGGTGTGGCCTATGTCAAAAGATGTGGCTCTATGTAGGGATCACGTGGATATAAAGTTTATGAAGATGTGATTAAAATGTGGAAGTTACAGGCTAAAATGCGTTTGCATCCGTTACAGCGCCACCTAGTGGAGTAGATGCACAATTTTTGGTATGGGTGGTCTGTGTCCTATTCTATATATTCCCTGTAAATTTTACAGCCATCAGCGTAATACTTGAGCTGAAATAAATGTTTGTTGTTTATCTCGTAATAAGCCACGCCCACTTTGACCAGTCGTGATTACCTTCAAGACATGGCCTCAGGAGTGACCCAGCATCATGCCCACCAAATTTGGTAAAAATCGGTTTTGCCGTTTAAGAGATATAATGTTCCCACACTTGTAGCGCCCCCTAGTGGCCAACATTAGCCAAATTTGGCTCATACCCCCACAGTGAAATGCCAACCAAGGATCTCTGACTTCGTGTCATTAGCTTTTATTTTGACCGAGATATGCAACTGTTTACATTGTTATAGCTAGCTAGAAAAATTAATTCGTTAATAATTAGCGCATATTTTGACCGACACAAAAATCTTTTGATAAACTTTATATCAGGTCCAGCTGAAGACCCGTAACGTGTCCAAATTTCACACAGATTGGACCAAACCCCAGGAGATGTTCTAAGTGTCGGTTTGCATTTTTCCGCAATTTCCTGAAAAAATTATTATGGCGAAATGGGCGTGGCCTAGCCCAGGTGATTCGGGCAATTCAGGAATCTGGGATATGAGCTTTTGAATGTGCGACAAAGGGTTGGGACTTATAGGCAAAGGCGTTGCCCTTGGTATAAGCGCCACCTGCTGTCAGACATATGTCATTTTTTGCGCCTGAGGTCCCTGCAGGGGTCTGGACCATTTTTTGCAAATTGCACCGCCCTCCTTGCATGGTTTAGCCTGCAGCCACACTTTATCAACGGAAGAATAAAATAAAAACTATAACTAGAACTGCAAGCAGTTATGAAAGGGGGCCAAGCCTCCCGCGCGACTCGGCCCCCGGCGTCACGGAGCCCACCGAACAGGAACGACTCTGTTTCGTCACCGGGAGGCACATCGCCGAGATTTGCTGTGAAGCATGGGGTCAAACAAGGCAGCCCTCTCTCTCCATTTCCCTCATGAATGGGAAGAGCATGTAGAAAGGCTGAATATGTTTGTTGTAACAAGTCACGCCCACTTTGACCAAACATTACTAAACTTTACAGACGGGCCTCGGGAGCGACTCCACATGGCACCCGCCAAATTTTCGTGCGAATCCGATGAACTTTTATGTCACTTGAAAATTTTCTCTGTTTATAGCGCCCCCTATCATTTCAATTTGCGCCAAATTTGGCACAGAGCCTGTGGTTGACCTCTGCAACTGTGGATTGAGTTTGAAGTTGATAGCTTTTACTTTGACAAAAATATGCAATCAGTATGTGTTTTTTAGCTAGCAGGAAAAATTGTTTATTTATAAGTACCGCATTTTTTGGAGTAGCAAAATTCTTTTGATAACTTTTGATCAGGGCCATCTGGAGAACTGTAGGTGCAAAGTTTCGTGCAGCTGGAGCGTAAACCCTAGGAGGAGTTCGAAAAGAGGTATTTTTGACTGTAGCGAAATTACAAAGAGAGATGTGTTGTGGAACTGGGCGTGGCCTATGTCAAAAGATGCGGCTCTATGTAGGGAACACATGGATATAAAGTTTATGAAAATGTGATCAAAAATGTGGAAGTTACAGGCCAAAACTGCGTTTGCATCCGTTACAGCGCCACCTAGGGAGTAGACGCACAATTTTTGGTATGGTTGGTCTGTGTCCATTCTATATATACCCTGAAAATTTCACAGGCCTCAGCGTAATACTTGAGCTGAAATAAATGTGTTTTGTTTATCTTGTATTAAGCCACGCCCACTTTGACCAGTCGTGATGACCTTCAAGATATGGCCTCAGGAGTGACCCAGCATCATGCCCACCAAATTTGGTAAAAATCGGTTTTGCCGTTTAAGAGATATAAATGTCCCGTATTTGCAGCGCCCCCTAGTGGCACAAATCAGCCAAATTTTGGCTCCTTACCCCACAGTGACATGCCAATCAAGGATCTCAGATTTGGTATCATTAGCATTTATTTTGTCCGAGATATGCAAGTTTCGTGTTTTTATAGCTAACTATAAAAATTTATTCGTTAATAATTTGCGCATTTTTTGACCGAGCAAAATTCTTTTGATAACTTTAGATCACGTCCACTGAAGACTGTACCTGCCAAATTTCACACTGATCGGACAAAACCCCAAGGAGGAGTTTGAAAAAGTAGCTTTTCCAGTTTTTGAATGTAGCGAAAAAAAATTCTAGGCGGAAATGGGCGTGGCCTGGCCCAGCTGATGCAGACTATTGAGGGAATCAGAGGATATGAGGTTTTTGCATGTGTGACATACGGTGTGGGAGTTATAGGCCAAAAGGTGTTTTCCTTGGTTATAGCGCCACCTGTGGCAGACATATGTGAATTTTTGCGTCTGAGGTACGTGCAGGGGTCTGGACCATCCCTCCAAATTGCACCGCCCTCCCTTGTCGGTTTAGGCTGCAGCCCGACTTTTATCAACGGAAGAATAATAAAAAAAAAAAAAAAAAAAGAATAAAAATCCGAACAAAAACAATAGGGTTCCCAGCACCGCTGGTGCTGGAAACGCGTGTGCTTTGCATCGCGTTCCCCATCCCCCGCGGCTTGCCCCTAATAATAAAACGATAAAATCCGAACAAAACAATAGGGTCCCAGCACCGCTGGGCCTGGAAACGCGTATGCTTGTGCATACGCGTCCCCCAGGCCCCGCGGGCTTGGCCCCCTAATAATGATAATTAAATATGTTAATGAAATGTTGTTTGTTTCTCTGCTGAATCACTGAAGCTCACATGTGATTTATGGTCTCAGTCTGAACAGTCCAATCATCACGCCACCACCTGAGCGTCTCACTGAATGTCTCAAAACAAAATGTCCCGTCAGTGCCTGTAAAATGTTCTGACTGTTGACGATTGTCAATAAAGTTTAGTTTGAAACCCGTGAGGCAGGTAAAAGTTTGTTTGTTAGCATCACTGCTAACAGGTCAAAAACATGCTGCCTGATTGTCTGAGCTGGCCTGTCTGTCCAAACTCATTTAACACAAAAAACATGTCAGGACTCGCAGGAGGACTGATACAGATGACTCGTCCACCGAGACTCATCCACTGAGACTCGTCCAGTCAGTGAGACAGCGTCAGAGAGACTTGGAAGTATCGAGTCTGAGCAGATTAACTGAATCAAACTGAGACGTCAGCTTGTAAACCTGAACCAGGTGTCTCAGGTGTGTTTCTACCTGTGATGGGATGTCACAGAATCGTGGACTGGGCACCGTCTCCCAGTCTGTTCCCAGGTCCGTCTCCTCGTCCGTCACTGCCTCGTCTCCACTCTCTTCTGCCGGCCCCGCCGCCTCTGGCTCTACAAACTCCATCGACTCCTCCAGGTCAGCGCTGACCTCGAACGGACCCGTCCTGGACCACAGACACCAGAGACATCATCAGAGATATCAGGGACATCAGAGACAGCAGATAAAAACCAAACAGCTGTGGGTGAACATCTCGCTGCTCTCTGGTTGGCTCAGACAGACAGGTGTAGCTCACCTGCCCAGGTTGTCGTTGTCAGGGGCGACCAGAAACATGATGTTCCTCAGAGTGTGATGAGGGTGGAGCTTCTCACTGTCCACATGCTGCACACGAGACAAAAATACACTCAGTTCTCTTTTAAAATGAATCAACTGATGCTCAGGTGGTCGACACAGACACCATGTGACCACAGGCCAGCCAATCACATCTGTGAGTTGTTCCTGTCTCCATGTCTGTTTGGCTTCATCTTGTTAATGAACTAATACAACATCTACTCTTCTTATATTGTCTTGTGTTTTAATTATTGATCAATTAATTATTGATTATTGAACAATCAGTTCAGCAAAATGCACACAATTTACAACATTTAAAGCCAAATTATCAGTGGGGAGCTGAGGCTGTTATGTTGCTCCAAACTCCATTGACAAAATCAGTCATTTTAGCTGACAGAAGACAGGTGAGCTGCAGGTTGTCTGCTGCCTCCACCTGCAGCAGGTAAAGTCAGATCAGATCCAAACTAATGTGTTAAAACACTGAAGCCTCACAATAACAGAAACAAACTAACAGATGGAGGCAGCAGCAGACAAGCAACTCCTGTGTTCTGGAAACTAAAATTACTGATTTTATCAATGGAGTTTGGTTGGTTTGTAGAGAATGATATTTGTTTTATAGAATGGTGGTTTCCTGTCAGAAAAGTCTGTCTGACAGAAAGGTAAAGAGGAGAAAATATTCTAAATATAGTGAACACTTAAACTGATGTTGATTTTATTAGATCCATATTTATGGACCTGTTGTGATATTTCTGTGTGTGTGTGTGTGCATGAGACCTGGGAGAAGCACAGGTGGAGGATGTTGGTGTTGAGTTTGCTCAAAGCTCTGGTGAAGCGGTACCGGCTCAGGTTCTCCCCACAGAACTCACTAAGGAACAAATTAACATCAGTCAGACATGTAAGAGGAGCCGACGCTGTGTTCTCCTGACTCTGCTCTGTCACTGAACGCAGCAGCAGGTGCATCTCACCTGTTGCACAGCTTCTTGGGCAGGTTAACGTCCAGGATGTGAGACAGGATGGTGACGAGCTGCGTGGCGTAACAGAGTGCTGCACTGATGGTGTGAGCCGGATTGATGTGGTCCAACTCTGCACGGGGTCAGAGGTCACAAGAGGTTAGAGGTCACAGGAGGTCAGAGGTCACACAGACAATAACACATTAATTATTGTGATGTCTTTGAAATAATGTTGAATTTAGCTAACACTACAGTTTGTTAAGTACCAAGTTAACTACTAGTTAGCAAGTTAGCTATTGTTAGCTAATAAATAAATTAGCTACTGTTAACTAGATAAGTCAGCTATTGTTAGCTAGTTAGTAAATTAGCTAATGTTAACTAGTTAATGTTAGCTACCATTAGCTAGTTAGTTAATTAGCCACTGTTAACCAGTTAATAAGTTAGCTAACTAACTAGTTAGTAAGTTAGCTACTATTAACTAGTTATTAAGTTAGCTACTGTTAACTAGTTAATAAGTTTGCTACTATTAACTTCTTGATACGTTAGCTACCGTTAGCTAGTTACTAAATTAGTCATGAACTGGAGGGTTTCTGTTAGTTCACGACGTTCTGTTCATGACTTCCTGTCATAATTACGACGTTATAGTTAAACGCAGCATTAAATACAATCTGACAGTTTAAAGTTTTGGTCCCTAAATACTTGATTGTGGAGCCCCCGCCCCCTCCTTGTTCACCTGGGCCCTGATTGGTGCTCTTCTCCTCCACCCAGCTGTAGTAGGCGGAGCAGTCTCCGTTGCTGGGCAGGGTGACGGGGGGTCCCGTGATGCTGATGCTGGTCTCTCCGTTCTGGTCGTCCCATATCCAGCGTCCTGACAGGTAGGTGGTCCTGCGAGCCTCGGCCAGCTCGCTCACCGTGCTGGACGTCAGTGCCGGGTCACACTCCGCCACCACGTCTGCAGGGTCTCTGAGGGACAAACGTAGGGGCAGAGGAAATGTTTACATTTTGATGAGCTTTTTCTAAATCCTCCTCAGACACTTTGTTAGTTTGAGTTTAATGATTCAACTGTAACCATCAACCTCGTCCACCGGCAGGACACCGAGGATCTGTCCTCCGATCCAGGTCTCCAGAGAACCCAGAGGACCCATTTTCTACATGTGGTGTAGATGTGATGGTATAGATTTGAGCAGAAGGAGTCTGTTAAAACCTGAAACACCTGAACTTATTGTTCTAATGTGGAACCTTAAAAGGTCCATTTTGACGGTACGTTGGTTCTGACCTGCTGCCCTGTTTCTCCTCCTGAGTGGGAAAGATGTGCGTGGTGAGTTCCAGGATGTGTTCTCGTCTCAGAGCAGCCAGCTGACTCAGTCTGCTCTGCAGCTCTCTGCTGCGTCTCTCCAGCAGCTCGCCGAGACGACGGTTGTGACGCTCGATTTTATCACGTTTCTCCTGGTGGCGTCCAGCCCGACGCTGCAGCCGCTGACCCTCCTCCTGAGAGCGCAGGAGCAGCTCCCTGTCTGCAGGAAACAAGACATCTGAGGGTTTTTCAACATTTTCTGACAAACAAATAACTGATTGATTAGTGGAAAAATCATTGCCAGATTGATCAGTAGTTGAAAAATAGGTCCAAACGTGTGAGAACAGGTGGAGCTCCACCTGTTCTCACAGGTTTGGACCTATGTTTCAAGCTTTGATCAGACTGTGACAGGATTAATTAATCAGTTAATCAGTTTCAGTCATTTGTGTTGGACAGACTCACCACTCTTCACCTCCTCGTTGCCCCCGGCGACCGCCTCCTTCAGCTGCTCGATCTTCATCTTACACGACATGATCTTCCATTTCTGAAAGGAAACAGCGTGTTTGGGAGGATGTTTGATATCAGAGGTTTACAGAAACAGAGAGAATCTGTCACGATTTGACTCTTATTAAAACACCTCATCATGACATAAAAGACTGTTAACAGAACTGAAATATTTCACTTTGAAAATCATCTGAATGTTTGAGTTTTCCGATCTGGAAATATTCAAATTGTGAATTATCATCCTCCACCAGAGGGCAGCAGAGAGTTTTCCTGTTTTTTTACCTGGTGATTTGTTCTCTTTACTGTTCTTAATAGAAGACAGAAGTAACTGAGTACAAATACTTTACTGTACTTTACTTGAGTATTTATTTTTCTGACATCTGAACACAAATATGTGAACTTTCTCCTCCTCACATTTTCTAAACAGACTCGTTACTTTAGTTTTAATGACTCTGAGGTGAATTATTGATTATTGTTATTTTGCATCATTGTGCGCCGCCTTCAGACATCAAGACTGATTTCAACCTGAATGAAACAATAAGACACAGAAAAAACGATTCACTGGTGGATCCATCAGAGTTTATCACACAGGACAGACGGGACGAGACGGAAACTACATAATAAACTGAAAAACTACATAAAATATGTAACAAGACCAGAAATGATGTAACAAGATTAAACTATGTTCAAGACATAAGATGAAAAAGACATAACAAGACAAAAAAAGATGAAGAATGACATATTAAAATGAAAAACTACATAAACGATGCAACAAGAAGAAAAAGACAAAAAAAGCTATGAAATAAACCAAAAAACTACATAAAAGACACAACAACACAAAAAAGTAACATGATAAAAAAGACAAAAACCAACATACTAAAATGAAAAGCTACAAAAAAAGATGCAACAAGAGGAAAAATGTCATAATAAAACAAAAATCGACATAAGACGAAACAACTCAGAAAAACGTAACAAGACGTAAAAAGACGAAAATATAGTAAAATTAAAAACGAAATAGATGACATAACAACACAAAAAAGTTAACATGACGAAAAAATGCCGGGCTAATTAAAATTTAAACACGTTTCTAAATGGTAACGTGTGAATATTATCATTAAATATCATTCACTGCAAAGTTTGATCAAAGTGGATAAAACTGCGCTGCAAAGATCAGACAGAAATAAGACGTGTTGACTCACCATCTCATCGGCCTGCAGCTTCCTGTCCATGTTCTGGATAACTCTGATGAGACAAATATCACAAAATAATATCATGCAGTGTGGACTGTAGTTGAAAATAATTATTATTTTCATTGCTGATTCATCTGTTGATCATTTTCTCCATTAATCAATTATTTAATCTAATCAAAAGTTGAAAAATATGTGCATATGTACATGTGGAGCATAAAGACATACGTCCCTGTGCGCCACATGTTTGCACATACTTTTTGTCTTTTGACCTATTGACCTATTTTTCAAGTCCTCAAATGTCTTTTTTTGTCCACAACTCAAAGATATTCCGTTTACTGTCAGAGAGTAAAGAAACCAGAAAATATTCACATTTAAGAAGCTGAAATCAGAGAATTTGGACTTTTTTTAAATTAAAAAATGACTCAAACTGATTAATTGATTATCAACGTAGTTGCTGTGTGTTGTCACCTGTGTTGCAGCTGTTCCTTTTCTTCTTTCAGCTTCTTCAGTCGCTCCAACTTCTCGATGTATCTACAAACAATAATTTAGATTAAAGTCATTAAATTTTCACAGAGCTGCTGAGAGGCTGTTCACAGTTTCTCATCTTGTTGTATTGGTCCCCTGAAAGCACCTCAGGGGGCCCCGGGTGGACCACAGACCCCAGTTTGGTCAACTGTCATATGAACTATGAGGTCAAAGTTATTTTGGGTTTTCACATGTTGTGTAACTGCAGCAGGAGGCAAACTGAGCTGCCACAACACACACAGAGATAACACAGTGTGATAACCCTGCTGATTCTCACCTCCACCTGTTAGAACTGTTAGCTGCTAATGCTAATGCTAACCAGCACACACTGGTCCTGGTTACCAACTAAAACAGGAAATCCATCTACTAGTTTAGCAACATAACTTTATAACTACTCCAGATTAAACTGAATTTGTCCATCCACGAATCTGAAGCAGCAGAACTCTGTGTACAAAAGCATAAATTGAAAACTTAACGTGGTCAGTGTATTTAACAAAGAAAATTACTAAACAGGAAATATTGATTTTCTAATCAGAATGATCCCCTTTTCAATTCGGCGAGTGTGTATTACACATATCAGCTTTTCTACCAACAAAATGTCGACCTATATCACTGCTCCACCTGTCATCTCCGTGTTTACCTTCATCCAAACAACTGCGCTAAATCGATACAAAGCGATGACGATAAATCAGAAAACGTTTCAGATTTGTCGGCATTATTGTCAATTCAGACAACTAATATTTAAGCCGAACTGTAGAGGAGGTTCATATGTTTATACAAACATCTTATATAACCTGATATGTTGTGAGTGTTTGTGAACAAATCCAGGCCGCAGAAAAATATCCTAATATGTTTATGGAGTTCTGTATTGTCAGTGAGAAGACAGAGGAGCTGGACTTAACCTCTCAGTGTTCCTCCCGTCGAAGTACACGAAGTCTCCGGCCTGGACACACCGGGCACAGGTGAGCCTGCGGCGGGACGTGCTGCAGAGGGGACACCGCTCCACCGCCACCGACAGACCCTCAGCATCGTCTACCGACTCCACCATCACACAGCCCGGGCCGGGGAGGGCGGTGATGGGGCCGGAGAGGCAGCCTGCCCCCGGAGAGAGGCCCGGAGGATGGAGCTGCTCGGTCCGGGCCGAGCGGGGGGAGTCCCGCTGAGGACGCCATGGAGGGACAGACAGACAGCTAACTGCTAATAGAGCTAACTGAGCTAACGAAGCTAACAGCTAATGTAAAGTTAACGTTAGCTTTATGAAGCTAACAAGAGCTAACAGCTGAGCGAGCGTCTCTCCTCTGACTGATGTCAACATCTGACAAATGTTTAACACACAGACACACACTTTAACACACGCTGTAACACACACTCCGAGGTGTTTTTGTTTTGATGAGCAGACAAGATGCGTCCGACTCTTCCTGTTTCCTCTCGACACGTGACGGATGTTTATGTTATGACGTAATTATGTGGGCGGAGTCGAGGAAACACCGCAGCCTCAAGGTGCGTTTGAGATGAACTGCGCCTCGCCTGACGAGCAGTGTTGCCAGATCTCGCGAGACAAATAAGCAACCATGCCTTTAAAAACAAGCCCAAAATTATAGCTGCTGCGCAGCAATGGTCAGGGCCGGGCAATTTTAGGCAAAATTAGGCAATTCTGAGCAACAAGCAGAGTGTAGGAAGATGAAAAAAAGGTGGCATTCTAATGTGCATTTTACATCAGTTGAGGCTTGAACTCACAATTTCTGGCACAAGAGACTCTGCATATTGACTGATAGCTAAGCCAAATAAACAGGGAAAAGAGACAAGGGATAACAGGGAAACGTGTTGATAAAGAGTATTTGTCTCTTCCCAAAACTCCCTGAATCATAATTATTTTAACCTTAGTAGTCTCTAATCCACATAGCATGATACCTGAACATAAGACTTTCACATTAGAAAGTCCATCCTGCCTTAGCTGAGGCTCAAACTCACGACTTCTGACACTGAAGTCCGTCTTTTATCTCACTGAGCTAATTGGCAAATGACAGTTCATGTGTGGCTTCACAAATTGACTAAGCCAAGGATCAGGGTGCCAGGCAGCAGCCATCCATGCCATGGAAAAGGACATTTCAAAGTGAAAGTTCCAAAGCTGTAGCACATATGGTTGATTTGTTGTGAATTTTCAAAGTTTTGAAATTTAGAGGCTTGCTGTAGCGCCACCATCAGGACTATTGTCTTGTGTTTCCAGTTGAGGACATCTGGCATGGGACTGGACCTTTGTGAAAAGTTTGGGTAGATTTCTCATATGGAAATGTTGTACAAGCTGAGGCTTGAACTCACAACCTTCAACACCAAGAACCATCCTCTATCTCACTGAGCTAATTGGCAAATGGAAACACCACTTGTAGCTTCACAAATTGACTAAGCCAGTCACCTGTGTGCAAGACAGCAGCTGTTAGCATGTAAAGGCAGATTTCAAATGGCTGTCAAAAATTCAGTTATTGAGACAAAAATCCCAAAATACACAAATTGCATCTAGACAGCATGGAGATGTTGGTCATTAGTTTTTAACAATGATTTATTGGCTCCAAAAGTGAAAAACTGATGTTTAAAAATGCCATTTTTGCATTGACTCCAATTGTTGGCATGAGAGTGAAATTCAAAATGCTGTAAAAAATTCAGTTTTTGAGATAAAATTCTGATATTTTCCCAACATCATCTACCATGACTCCAAAATTTTGTCATTTTTTTCATGAACATTGAAAATGTATTTAGCAAGAATTTGCAAGTATATGTTTACAATACCGTTTACAGTCAAACATTTTGATGCACTGTAGGCTCAATTTTTGATAAATCAAAAATCTGTGTGGATTGTTTGTGTAGGACAGTCTGAAGATGCTCTGTAGCAAGTTTGGTGCCAATTGAGCAAAAATTGTGGGAGGAGATAGGTTTAATAAGTTTTACAGTTTTTGAACAAAACAGAGTGATGGACTTCATAATTTGCAATAAGTTTCTTCAGTATTGGGGCTACATTTTGGTGAAAGTTGTAAATCTGTAGCACATATGGTTGATTTGTTATGAATTTTCAAAATTTTTAACTTTAGAGGCTTGCTGTAGCGCCACCATCAGGACTATTGGCCTGTTTTTGCAGCTGAGGCAATCTGACATGGGACTGGACCTTTGTGCAAAGTTTGGTCATTTTTCGTGCATGGGAAGTAGGATTTCCTCGGAAGAAGAAGAAAGAAAGAAGAACATGCAGGATTACAATAGGGTCCTGGCAGCCTAAGCTGCCCGGACCTTATTGTAACAAGCGACTTTCTCTACGGAGCCCCTCTAGGTTCTGGGGAGAGAAAAATACAGAAATTGTGTGCATGTTTTTACAATCTGTGTGGATGGATCGTAAACTGTGGGTACTGCAGATTGCCAATGTACATTCATATGGACAAATTGGTGAACTGTGCGTAGTTTTGGAAAATTGTACCGACGGTACAGTTTATTTTTCTTCCCCTGAGCTTCAGGATAATGATCACAAGAGGGAGTTAAACCATCTTTTCACATTCTTTACCATTAGAAAACAGATGGGATAACAAATATAAACTGGTGCAAGTACATTATATACATAGTAAACCTCCACAAATAAATATCCTGAATTCACAAATTCTTTATTGTTGCTTTTATGCACTAATCTTCCTTTTTTCTTTTAGACATGACTTTGAAACAATATGTCATAGAGTAAAGCTCAATAGAAACTTCCTTCTTTCAGTATTCTCTCAACAATAAACAAAGGCAGTATAAAGTGACTTAAGCCAAGACATTCAGACAAGTGTCATAAGCAGTGCAACAGGGACTACAGAAGATCACATTTTTAAATAACTACAACCCAGAAACAGAAGCAATTACAGATAATCTTAGTCTGCAGCAATAAAGTGGCTCCTGCTCTGACAAACAAATGAGTAAGTTGGAAAATACTTAAACTAAACTGGTGTGAAAACCAGCAGTCGCGCTTTTTCATTTAAACCTCACCGACGTGTTTTTACCGTAACAGAAAAAAAGACCGCCCTGCTCAGTCTGACGCCTGCTCTGATTGGCTAGTACTCGTTGCCATCAGGATCAGAGCCAATTAGAAGCAGGATGTGGGTGGGAACAGACTCTGCTGTCTCCTCACACACACACACACACATCTGTGTATGTGTGTGTGCCTGTGTGTGGCGGGGGCTGGGGGCAGAGGGAACAGGCAGAATAACAGGCAGGACAAACTATCCTACATTTAAATAACATATTGAAATTATCTGCTTGACAACTTATTACGGAGCTGGGAACAAGCCCAAATAAGCAACTACACTTCAGAAACAAGCCCAAGAAAACCGCGACCCGCGACTACAAATATTAATAAGCGACTTCACGGAAAAACAAGCCCAAAGTCGCTTAATAAGCGGACTTGGCAACACTGCTGGCGAGTAGATGAGATCAGGCGGCCGCAGCAGGAGGTGGAGACAAAAAGCTGCAGTCAAGTCGGACAGTTTCCAGCAGACTTCAGAGACCAAACAGGAAGAGACACTGACATCCTGTTAGATCACCTGTAGGTTACCTGTAGTTGCAGGGCTGTACAGTGAGAGCGTTTCACTCGCATATGCGCCTAAAAATAGATTTGTGCGAGTAGAAAAAATAAAAAGAAAAAACTAAAAGTCATAGCCTACAACTTCTGTCTTTTTTCACATCGGCACGCTGCGAAACGTGATGACGCGCGCTGACGTCTGAGCCACACAAGTTGTCCTCACTACACTCACTGAGGTAACGTTAACTACAGCTGGAGGTGCAACGGACCGCAGTTTACCCGTGTTTCGTACGTCCTCCTCGGTTCGGCACGCATCCGCAAACTACGTGTGAGCATCATAGTTTTACTGTCACTGTTACTTTTGTATAAGTTATAATACCTGAAATCTCAATGCAGTTTCAGTGAACAGACAGGACAGATGCTGCTGCAGCGCATCTCTGTGAACAGCGACTGACTTAAAATCCGTCAGATTATCTTGAGTGAAATCCAGACCATGACTTTTTTCACTGATGTAACTATGCTGTCGTCATAGAAACAGATCATAAGACTGTGAGAATTATTGTAACTTTGGCGATATCAGCTGTCTTAACTTCTACACAGCTCCTCTGATCCCGCTGCAGCTCTGTCTCACCCTGTCTGTGACACAGTGTGTCTGTGCTGATTGATTACCCGTAACTTCTAACCAATCAGATGTGCTGTAGGCGGGACATTGAGCCAGACGACAGAGTGTAGTTGTGTCTTATGCTGTTCAGTGTATAATGATTTAATGTATGTACATACATAGAACAGTAGCCTATTGTATACATTTGAAGATTTTAATATTATTACCATTATCATTATTATTATCATTATTATTACATTACATAACTCAAGTCAAGTCAATTTTATTTATATAGCGCCAATTCACAACAAAGTTGTCTCAAGACACTTTACATATAGAGTAGGTCTAGACCACACTCAGTAATTAATTTTATTTGCATCCAACAATTGAAACAATTAACTATGGTGATAATTACAGACAGACAGAGATCAAAGCCAAGTGCATTTTTTAAATAATTTAACCCTAATCCCACCATTTTTTTCTTTTTTGCTGATTCGAAAAATGATCCTTCAACCAGGTTGCTTTGATGGTATGATGTAATTTTCTGTCATGTTTGTAAATGTTACTGTTCATTGTGAATATTGCACTGAAACTTGATTTGAAGAAAATCGTTAATCAAATTGAAATCACAATATCTGCCAGAAAAATCGCAATTCGATCTTTTCCTAAAATCGTTCAGCCCTAGTTTGAGGACAACCTTATGTTCTGTAAATACTGCAAAGGGCCCAGTGATGCATTACAATGCACGTGTGTGTGTACGTTGTTTGAATGTTAATAATAAAATTGTGCTATTTAAGAAAATTCATAGTGCTCCTAAATTTTTTATGTGCTCTTAAATCTTTTCTGTGCTCCTAAATTTTTTCACTAGGAGCACCTGTGCTCCTAGTGAAAAAGCTAAGCGTACAGCCAGGGCTGCCCCTGACCAAAATGGGGCCCTAAGCGAAAAAAATATTTGGGGCCCCCGGCCCCCAGCCAAAAACAAATGAAATTTTGTTTTCTATCATCTGCTGCTATTCGGTCTACTAAGAATACTGCACAGCTATATCTAAGAAATTCAAAGCATCTACTGTATTATTATCCCTCCTTTATCTATTAGCATAAAGTATCAGTACTGATTAGTTGTTTGTTATATGATCACTTTAAACAGTCTTGTTTGAAGTTTTTATAACCAAACGTAATTACAAAGGGTACAGCAGCAGCTGCGGGCAAGGGCGCAGGAATGAGTTTAACATTGGGGGGGGGACACATATCTGTAACCTGACAGATCCATACTACAAGCAAGTAATCCCATTGTTCCACTTTTTTGTGAACTCTTGTGAAATATCTAGTGTTATGTTACTCTCTCTTACCTGTTGGTCTGCTCCTGTCTTTCCTTCACTTTGACTCCCTGCCTCGAGCCCTTGATGTCCCTGCATGGCATTAATGTATTTACAACAGACAACATTACATATAGTAATATACAGTATCAGCATTTGACTTACAAAAGCTAAAAAAGTATCTGTTAAGGTTTTTATCATACAGCATGAAGACTTTTAACAACTGATTTGCAGATGTCAGCTCTGTTTACAGCATAACCTAACCCTTACAGTAAAAGTTTTCACTAATTTATTCTAAGACCTCACCTCAAGCCCTGTATCATCCTCTCCTTTTCCTGTCTCCTTCGTGCTGCTGCATTGCTGCTCCTAAACATACAAAATAGCTTCAGAGATGCACGTCTATACAGCTCCTGAGCATAAAGGTGGCTCATTTTAAAACTAAACAGGAAAAAAAATCCACTTATCGATCACTATGGAGTAGAATTTCACCATATAAATGTGCAGAACACTAGTGGGGTGTTCTAGTGCAGCTGATAACCTAATCATAACCCAAACCCTTATAGTACTGTGGAAATAATGAAATAATTATTGAAAATTCATCTTTAAAAAAATCAACCTGACATCAGTCCTCACCTGTTCTCCTTTCTGGATCTATTATAATCAATAATATGATTTTTAAGCCTTACCTCACACCCTGAAGCTCCACCTGGCTCTCCTATCTTTTCCCTGAATGAATTACACTTCTTCTCATGATAAAATTCTTTGTGTTTAAAAAGTAATAACGGGCTAATACATATTTCAATAATCAATTTAAGACATCACCTGAGCTTCCTCAGTCGTCCGTGAATGTTCTCATTCGTCCAGGTCATTGTAATCTCAGGAAAAGATTAAATCGAAAGCAACTGGACTTGTTTAAAAAGTCTTATTGAAGACGTTTCGCTTCTCATCCAAGAAGCTTCATCAGTTCATGCCTGTCAGACTAGTCAGAGCTAGTCTGACTAAATGGTGGGAACCCCAGGTATTTAACCTCTGTGGATGTGTTCAAATTCATGAGTGCTCCAATCAGATTGACAACAGTCGTTTGGAGTCGTTGATCACTGGGTGTGACCCGAAACCAGGTATGAGTGTCAGTCGTTAGAGACAAAGGACTGTGGACCACAGTCGTTAGAGTTACATGAATGTGAAACATTGTTGTTTTTGGAGGTCAAGTTGTTGAATTTCCTGGGCAAAGATGAAATAACAGCATTGTAAATAGGAGAGAGGTTGTGTCTTAGGCCTCCTCCTCTGTTTAGAGTGGGTTTCTCCATTTTGACATAGATGGCTTCCTTAACTCCTCTCTCAAACCATCTGTCCTCTCTGTCTAGAATGTGGACGTTGCTGTCTTCAAAGGAGTGTGCCTTCTCCTTAAGGTGTAGATAGACATCTGAGTCTAGACCTGAAGAGTTAGGTCTCCTGTTTTGAGCCATGCGTCTGTTTAGTGGTTGTTTGGTTTCACCAATGTATAAATCCTTGCAATCCTCGTTGCACTGGACAGCATACACCAGATTGCTTTTCTGTGTATGTGGTGTGCGATCTTTGGGATGCACCAATTTCTGTCTGAGTGTGTTACTGGGTTTGAAGTGCACAGGGATGTGATGCTTGTTGAAAACCCTCCTGAGTTTTTCAGATATCCCAGACACATATGGAATCACTATGTTGTTCCTTTTGATTTTCTTTTTATCCTCACCATCCTTTTTGGTGTTCTTTCTGGCAACTGTGGCTGTTTTCACAAAGGCCCAAAATATCAGACACAAAATATGTGAAAATAGCTTGTTTTTAGTCCTTAAATGTGAATTTTTATGCAGTTTACAACACAGAACGAGCCAAAGAAAAAGTCTTTACGAAGTTGTCGGTGAAGATTAAGGTAAAATACAAACTTCATTGAACTCTAAAGAAGTTTACACCAAGTTCAAGAGAGTAAGCTACAATGGTTGACCACGACTATAACCTGGCCACCCTGCATGAAGCATGCAACGATGAAGATGTAGCTGACATCAAAATTGACGAGCAAATCCCTAAGGGACAGAAAATTAACTTGGCACATACTCCGGTGAAAGCTCCCCATCCCAAAAAACATAAGAAAGATAACCAAACCCCCCCAGATGAAAGCGTGTGTGAGGCCGTTCTACATGCAGTACAAACACTGACAGTGAAGATGGATCAGCAGACAGAACTTCTGAAAAAGTTCGAGACAAGAATTGAGGCCAACACCGAAGCTATTAAGGACAACAAGCAAAGCATTGACGGGCTGCAGAAGAAAATAACTGAGCTCCATGAGGAAAACAGGAGGCTCAAGGATGCTGTTGCTGAGCAAGCCTGATATAAAAGAAGGTGGAACTTGAGGTTAAATGGTCTGCCTGAAAAAGAGGGTGAAGACACCAGAGAAACCGTCATCGGGATCTTGACAAGAGTGGTACCCATATCTGTGGAGCGTCTTCGGGAGACTGTCGACACGGTACATCGCCTGGGTAAAAAAGGCAATGCTGCTACTTCAAACAGCACTCTGAGGTCAATTATCATACAATTCGTGACGAGGACGACCCGGGATCACGTTTGGAGAAGGTCCAGAGATGCCAGGGTCTGTAAGGAGAAACACATCCACTTTAAAGAGGATTTCTCCAAGGAAGACAGAGAGGCTCGCTCCAGATTATGGCTGCTGGTACAGGAGGCTAGAAAGAGAGGACAGAGAGCGTTCCTGAAAGAAGGATATGGACTGATCAACAACCAAAGAGTGGAGCCTAAGTAAGCAAAGCTCTCCCACACAAACATGTTCCAGATGTTTATTGTTATTGCTATTTTGTTCGGCAAGTTCTGAAGGTAAACTGCACCATATCTGTCTGTCAAGGACATTAAGACTCATTCCTGCGCATCTTTAAATTCTTGCGCTTACTAAAGACTATTTACAGTTCTGTTATCTTTCATTTCGTGAAATGCTAGAGGGCTTAAAAACAATGTGAAACAAAAAGCTGTTTTTCTTTTTTGTAAAGACCAAAAAGCGACTTGTGTTTTTCTACAAGAAACTCATTCTGTGAAGAGGATGTTCATTTTTGGAAGCTGCAGTGGCGATTCGAGTTATTTTAGTCACGGGACATCACACTCGGCTGGTGTTATGATCCTGTTTAACAGATTTCCTGGAAAAATAATCAACCACCTTAGTGACATTAATGGTCATTGGTTGATGGTGATAGCTGATATAAATGATGAAAAATTCATTCTGATTTGTGTTTACGGTTATAATGAAAGGAGTAAAAACAAAACACTTATCTCTGATTTGTGTAAATTAATTACGGATGGTATGAGATCTTATTCAACCGACAAAATAATAATTGGGGTTGACTTCAACCTGGTGCCCGATCTTTGGTTAGACAGACACACACCCAGGGCACAATGTCACAAATATAATGACCTAATTACTGAATTGATAAATAGTGCAAATTTGGTTGATTATTGGAGGGAGAAAAATCCCAGAACTACTCAGTTTTCCTGGTTTAATGCATCTGGCAATGGCCAAAGTTTAAGAATTGACTATTGGCTCATTTCCACTCCTTTAATAAATTATGTTAATAAATGTGATATTTCTGCTTCTCCCTTAACCGATCATTGTGTTATCACGTTATCTCTTTTGTTTTCAAGGCCGGAACCTGGACTTATTCAGGTGTGGAAATTCAATAATACTCTTTTGGACAATCCTTCTTTTTGTAAAGATGTTAGACAGCTAACAGTCGAAATTGATGCCCTGGAGATGTCATCTGTAAGCAAATGGGAATGGTTCAAATTTAAGATAAAAGAACTTGCAATTCAGGCAAGTAAAAATTCTGCTAAACTGAAAAAACAAAAACAACAAAACATTATTACTAATATCAATAATCTTTGTAAAAAGACTGAGCTGTCAAGAGAGGAACTGGCTGCTTTAAATAAACTACAAAGCGAATTAGACAATCTGTTTTTAGAAAAAGCAAAGGGTGCCTTTATACGATCTAGAGCCCGTTGGACTGAAGAAGGAGAGAAAAACACCTCTTATTTTTTCAATCTTGAGAAACATAGACAATCAAAAAAATAATAATAATAAATTGATTATAGATGGATCCATCATTGAAGACCAAACCCAAATTAATAGTGAAATAAAAGATTTTTCTAGCAACTTATATAAATCTAGCTATTCTGATACAAATTGTCTCCTTTTTCTGAATAGCATCAGGAAATTTAACAAAATTATTGATACTGAATTCAAACAATTTATGGAGGAAAATCTAAAAATTGAAGAGTTAGATAAAGTTATACAGAAGATGTCTTGTGGAAAATCACCTGGCCTGGATGGTCTAACAGCTGAATTCTATAGATTTTTCTGTAAAGACATCAGAGTGATGTTATACAAAGCTCTTGAAGAATGTATCTCTACTGGTAATCTTTCTGCCACAATGAAACAAGGGATAATCACTCTAATTCCTCCTGGATAATTGGGGACCTATCACTTTATTATGTAACGATTATAAAATTTTGGCTCATGTTTTTGCTGACCGACTAAACAGAGGATTAAAAGATATAATTGATGAATGTCAGTCAGCATTTATTAAAGGAAGAAACATACATAACTATATTAGGCTAATACTTGATATGTTAGATTATTGTGATTTTATTGACAGTGACAGTTTGATCCTATTCCTTGATTTCTACAAGGCGTTTGATACAGTCGAACACTCGTTTCTATTAGAGGCCTTAACATTTTTGGGTTTTGGTGATAATTTTTGTATGATGATTAAAATGTTTTATAATAACATTTATAGCTCAGTTTCCTTAAACCCAGGCCTTACCTCTAGGTTTAAAGTCCAACGTGGTATTCGTCAAGGCTGTCCCATTTCCCCAAAATTGTTTATTCTAACTAATCTCAGGAAAAGATTAAATCGAAAGCAACTGGACTTGTTTAAAAGTCTTATTGAAGACGTTTCGCTTCTCATCCAAGAAGCTTCATCAGTTCATGCCTGTCAGACTAGTCAGACTAGTCAGACTAGCTCTGACTAGTCTGACAGGCATGAACTGATGAAGCTTCTTGGATGAGAAGCGAAACGTCTTCAATAAGACTTTTAAACAAGTCCAGTTGCTTTCGATTTAATCTTTTCCTGAGATTACAATGACCTGGACGAATGAGAACATTCACGGACATGTTTATTCTAACTACTCAATTACTGACCTTGCTTATTAACAACAGCCCTGAATTAAAAGGTATTAACATTTTTGATAGGGAATATAAAATTAGTCAGTTCGCTGATGATATGGCAATTTTATTAAAAAACAATCTCATGGTTGAAAAAGCCCTTAATAAAATTTCCTTATTCTCTAAGGCATCGGGTCTGAAATTAAATATTAAATAATGCGAGATACTTCCCATTCACACTTGTTTACATAAGAATATAGCATCAGTCAGAGTTGAAAATGAAGCAAAATATTTGGGAATATTGTTGACCAAAAATGTAATTAGAAGAGAAGATGTTAATATCTCAAGTCGTTTACTTGACATGAAAAAAAGTCTTAGTCGCTGGTTAGCGAGGGACCTGACTATTTTTGGAAGGAACCTGTTGACCAAAGCAGAGGGCATCTCCAAGGTAATTTATCCTTATCACTCTATGTATATATCTCCCAAAAATATAAAGAAAGCTAACTCAATTATTTTTCAGTTCCTATGGAAAAATAAAACTCATTATATAAAAAGGTCCCAACTAGTCAAAGAATATGATAAAGGTGGCATTAATGCCTTGGACTTTGAATCAATGGTTTGAACTTTTAAGACCAAATGGCTTAAAGCTTTTTTAATGCAACCAAATTCCATGTGGTTCCATATTCCGAGCTCCATATTCAAGCAGTTAGGAGGAATTTAATTCATTTTGAAATGTGATTTTAAGTTTAATAAGATTCCAGTTAAATTATCGAACTTCCACAGACAAGTTCTTCAGTTCTGGAAAATGATATTCAGCCATAATTTTTCTCCTCATGGATGTACCCTGTGGAATAACAGAGTAATAACAATTGGCAACAAATCAATATTTAAAAAGGACTGGTATGAAAAGGGTGTTGTATTTGTGAAAGATTTATTAGATTGTAGTGGAAATCTTCTGAATTTCTCAGCCTTTGTAGAGAAATATAATGTAAGATGTTCTTATAAGGATTTCAAGAAGGTTTGCAGAGTGATCCCTTTATCCTTGGTTCAGTTAATCAGAAATACTCTTATATTCTCTGATGTGACTGTATCACTACCAGCTTTAAAAGTGAGTGACTGTAACTTAATTGATGTTAAGTGCAACAACAAGCTAATCACTAAGGCCATGAAACAAAAGATTTACCATGATTATAATAGAGCTTTATTCAAGAAACTACCTAACACAGACAATCAATCCATTATGACTAATGCCCATTCCAAATTTAAAAAATGGCCTATTCCACCTAAAGTGAAAGAGACTCACTTTAAAATAATCAATAACATATATCCAGTAGCCCAATTTCTTAAGAGAAGATTTAAGTTTGTTGTTGAACCTTGCACTTTTTGTCATTCTGATGATGAAACCTTAGAGCATCTGTTCTTTTCATGTCATTACTCACAACAATTTTGGTTAAATATAAGAAACTGGTTATCTGTTAAACTTAAGATTCCTGTATTAAGTATTTCTCACATCTTATTTTACATGGATAATTTAAGCCCGTCTAACTCCAGCGTCATTAATATAGTCATACTTTTAGCCAAATACCACATCCACTCTAGCAAATGGAGAGGTAACAATCCCTCATTTTCCTGTTTCATGAACGAGTTTAAATTGTATTACTCTGTACTACTTAGACTAAAAGACTGGAATATAGCGAGTATAATTTCTCATCAGATTTCCAAATTATTATTGTTTTAAGCTATTCTTCATTGTATGGATGACCTACCTACGGGAATATTATTTATTACTTTTCTAACTACTGTCTTTGATTGTATTTATTTTCTATATTTCTTAACAAGCTCAACAAGCAATTTATATGCCCCCTAGTTTGTTAGTATGTGTTCATCCTATTGTACTACAAAAGACAATTCTCCTCTACGAGAGTGTGTATTGTATTGCTATGTTTCTGTGTTAATAATAATAATTTAAAAAAAACAAAAAAAAACTGCGGCACCTGACTCTGGAAACTGCGGCCGCCTCGATCTCGTGAGGTTATCGCGTGCATGACGTCAGAGCAAGTCGGGATCAAGTTGGACACAAATCTAACCAGCATGCATTGTGCGGCGATCGCCGGTGATCGATTCTGTGCAGGCCTGACTCATCTCAAACGCACCTTCAGTCTCATTCACAGGAAGGTTAAATATAAAAATACAAAAATAAAAATAATTAATTCTATTTTTAATTCTATTCATTCTATTTTATTTGGATTTTATACACAAATGTAGAGTCTTTGTTTAGTTATGTGGCATTTAAAAGTAACGTGAAAATCTTCTTCCACTTATTAAAGGTTTTATTCGAGAGAATTTTTATGTAAGCACATATTTTCAAAATAATTGATTCATAGTTTATTTTTTAAAAGTGTCACTGTTACTTAAATAAATAAATGGTGAATTACTCATTTTAAACATTTCGACAGGTTCAAAATGAATGTTTTGTTCATATTTTTGTCTTGTAAAGGTCTGGGACCAGTGAAATGGAATGAGACCAGGAGAACAGGAACACCTGTTCCATCAGTTGCACCTTAGGTGTTTTTTGCAAAGACATTGTGGGAAAAAGTGAAAATTGCAAAAAGTGAAAAATTGCAAAAAAAGAAAATTGTGATTTTTTAATTCTTTTAATTGTTTCTTTGTATAATTAATTAAAAATCAAAGTCAAATTGTTCCAGAGAAAATGAAAATTTAAAAAATGCGAACAAAATCTGACTTAAATGCAAATGAAGAAGTTCATTTGTTCCACAAAGAAGCAAAGTCTTTTTGCACAGAGTTGAGAAATAACCAAGTAACGATGATAAACCTCTTCAGAACCTGTGACAAAAGAAAATAAAGAAAAATATTACTGAACAGTAAATAATAACATCATTGAGATGTACCTGTCTGATGTGAGTGGGGGGCTGCTCTGATTGGTGGAACTCACAGGAAACTACAATGATTGGTCAAATTTGTGGCAAGGTTGCAGTGATTGGACAAAACCGCAAGGTCGTGCAGAATTTACAGGAATCGGCTGAATTTGTGTTAATCGTTGTGATCGCAACGTCGCAACTTCCTGGAGGAACTGGAAACACATCTGAAAGCCCGTCGCACACCGTCTTGAGGAAATGCACCGTTCAGTCCAGAAAACGTAGCAAAACATTGCACAAGGTTTTCAGATTGAACGTACCCCTGAACACAGACTGAACATGACCACAGTCACCCACAATGCTCAGCAGGTTTAGCGCTAAAGCTAAAGCTACAGTACCTATAAAAAGTATTCACCCCTGCAGTGAGGCAATGAGAACAGGAGTTTGTTGAAAAAGATAGGGTTTTTATTTACACAAAAAATGCAAAACGATATTAACCAAGAACTCAATGTCTGGGCCTCTAAAAGAGGTCAACAAAATATAACTCTACTCAAAATAACAGCAACAAAACAGGGTGTTAACTGAACAAACTGACCTAACAAACTGAAACATGAGGGAACATATGTACTCGCTTGGCCAAACCAACTAACGCAAAAGGGGAAACAAAATGAACATCAACTAAAACTGATACAAAGGAAAATCTAACTAAACCCAAATCCCCCTCTGACATGGCTGTAGATGGTACGGCCTGATGAGCTGACCACAGCATTTAACAGCTTCTGCCCCGTGGTGATGCCTTTTGTCTCTCTGTCTCCAGGATGAGACCTCCCACCAGCATGGGAACTCAAAGACAGACAAAAATAATTAATATAACCATAAAAATGAATCATTTTAACTTTACAGTGTGAAAATGTGTGCACTCCTTTAAACAGTGTAAAGCTAAAGGAAAATAAAGAAATTGTGAATCAAATAAACTGTAGTGGACATGAATTGTTTGGGGTGTGGTTGACTGCAAATGAAATGAACCTGTGTAGTTGAAGAAGCGAGGTGACTGTGTGCACAGTTTTACCCCTTGAACTGTCCTGTGTGGCCTTGGCCAGCTCCCCCTCGGATGTTTTCCCTCTTATAGCTTTTATAAATGGAATCATGCTCAATATAATTTGGCTCTTTTCACAAAAAAAATGCAAAACAAAAAAAAAAAAACCTCTCTAATGTAAAAGTGGGAACAGATTTCTACAAGGTAATGTCAATTAAATAAAAATATCTAATCTAAAATAAATGATTGTATAAATATTCACCCCCTTCAGGTCAGTATTTAGTAGAAGCACCTGCGATCACAGCTCTGAGTCTGTGTGGACAGTGTCTCAGTCAGGCTTCCACATCTGGACATGACAGTTTTACTCTGTTCTTTGAAAAACTGCTCAAACTCTGTCAGGCTGCACAGAGATCAGGTGTGAACGGCCCTTTTCAAGTCCAGCCACAAATTGTCTGTTGGACTGAGGTCTGGTCTTTGACTCAGACACTCCAGAACATCCACCGTGTTGTCTTTAAACCATGTCTGTGTAGTTGTGTGCTGTGTGCTTCAGCTCATTGTTTTGCTGGAAAATAAATCTTCTCCCCAGTCGTAGTTCTCCTGCAGACTGAATCAGACTGTCCTCAAGGATTTCCTTATATTTTGCTGCATTCATTTGACCCTCGACCTTTACAAGCCTTCCAGGACCTGCTGATGAGAAGCTTCCTCACAGGATGATGCTGCCATCACCAGGCTTCACAGTGAGGATGGTGTGTTTGTGCTGATGTTCAGTGTTTGGTGTCCGTCAAACACAGCATCTAGTCTGATGGACAAAAGCTCCATTTTGGTCTCATCAGACCAAAGAACCTTCTTCCACTTGACCATGGAGTCTCCCACATGCCTCTGGGTGAACTCTAGTCCAGATTTAATGAGCTGTCTTCAACAGTGTCTTTTTGTCCCATAAAGCTTTGGCTGGTGAAGAACCTGGGGAACACTTGTTGTCTGCAGAGTCTCTCTCATCTCAGCTGCTGAAGATTTTCACTCCTTCAGAGTATCATAGGTGTCTTGGTGTCTCCTTCACTTGTCTCCTTCTTGCACAGTCACTCAGTTTGTGAGGACGTCCTGCTCTAGACACATTTACACATGTCCCATATTCCTTAATGATGGATTTAACTGAACTCCAGGGGATGTTCAGTGATTTGGAAATGTTTTTGTTTCCATCCCCTGACTTCTACTTTTCAATAAACTTTTCTCAGAGTTGTTGGAGTGTCCTTTTGTCTCCATGTTGTAACTGTAGCAGGAATACTGATGAACCAGTGACTGGAGCTTCCACACACAGCTGTCTTTACTACAGTCACTTGAGACACATTCACTGCACTCAGCTGATCTCCACTTCACTAATAGTGAGTCTACAAGCACCAACTGTCTGGACCTCTGTTGAATTAGCTCAGTCACTTTAAAGGGGGGTGAATATTTATGTAATCACTTATTTTGCTTTGCATATTTTTAATTAATTGACATTACTTTGTAAAAATCTGTTTTCACTTTGACATTAAAGAGGATTTTTTTCTACATTTTTGTGTCAGAAAAGCCAAATTATATGGACCATGATCACATTTATAAAAGCAACAAAAAGGGAAAACATCCAAGGAGGTGAATACTTTTTATAGGCACTGTACAGCGAGCTGGTCACACAAGAACTACAGCCAAAATGTCCCAATGCTAACATGCTAACAACAGCCATGTTGTTTGTTTACGTACATGATGATGATGTGAGGCACTTCCTGTCACATGTCACATGAGGTCATTGACTATCTGGCTCACTCTGGACAAACTCGAATATTAACTCGAAGATGAGTTCAAGTCACCTGTCCTGATGGTCGAGTCAGCTGATCAACAACATCACAACATGAATTAATAAACATTAATAAAAATAAATCCAGAGTTTGTTTGTGCAGCAGTGATTCTTTAAATGTTGTTTATTTTCTTCCAGGATGGTGAAACATCGAACAGAGACTCTAAAACAAATAGCTGATTCATTTTCCATCCACAACATAAAACACAGGAAATATTTATCCATCTATTTACATATGAACAGGAAGTGACATCAGAGGTCGGCCTCACTGTTTCCTGAAGCCTCTCAGGATCGGATAAATGTTCTCAAATGCTTCATAGATCTCAGCTCGTTCTTTAGCTCCTGGAAGTTAACACACCACTTCATAATTATTATGACTGTCAAACTTTTATTATTAATAATAAAGAACACAAGGACAACAAAGAAAAACATCTTCATAATGAAAAATTAACTTAATATTACCACAAACAATCTCATAATTTAGACATCTACAATAAAGATCCCATAATTACTGAATCTGTATCTCATTAAGATGCACATTTGATAAAGATGCACAATAACGTCGTCTCGTCATCAGTATCGGTCGATAAAGCCTTTAAAATAAAATCTCTGTGTTGGCCTCAAACAAACGTTTCTGCTGATATGACGAAGCTTTAATTATGATCACATGACTTCAGCACGTCTGTGAGGT
>JAWZSL010000003.1:12771379-12798879 GCA_034769285.1 Lutjanus argentimaculatus | reverse complement strand
GGACGAGTCAGTCAGTGTTTACTCACATTTGCGATGGAGTCATCAAAGTATCGCTCCAACGCCGACTCGTCCATACCTGAGACACCTGAGACACCTGAGACACCTGAGACTCCTTCCAGGACCTGTTTCCAGGGCCAGAGCTGCACACACAGCTGCATCCAATCCTGAACTCATCACACACACACACACACACACAGTTCAAGCAGCTGCAGTGATCTGATGTCATCTTCTTCCTTTATTTCATCTTTTTACTTTACTAATTAAATGATTTGTTTGTTTGTTTGTTTGTTTGTTTGCTGTCTGAGAATAAATAAAACCTTCACCATCAAACCAACAGACTTGTTTTCAGACAAAACTTGAAGGATGAATTAAAAATCACTGGAGCTTCAGGATTTAATCCTTCGAGTGTTTCCATCAGACGACCTGCAGTTCTGTCTGACCTCCTCTCCAATACTCATCTGATACCAATCAATCTAATCAATAAAACCATATTTGTTTGTGTGTCACAGTTCAGAGGGCAGTAAACTGATGACACTAAACATACGGACTGTTTATAAACTGTCGAGAAATAAAAACAGAAATAAAACAAAAACAGAGATGTCAGACAAACGTAAAGTTTTAGAACCAAATTCAGCTTTAAAATAATAAATACATTAAAATAAATAATCAAATTAAAGGAAAAGATCAATGTAAAATACAATAAAGTTAAAACTTTTTTATGTTGACGTCATTTCATCAGATGAAAATCTGATTAATTCCACAAAAATCCGAATCAGAAACACTTTGTTGATCCCGAGAGACAAACTGCTCACGTTACAAACAACAAAATATAAAATCATAGAGAAATGAAGAAAATAGAAAATCAGTGTATAAATTATATAGATTCTGCTACAATTAATAACAGAAATCTATACTGACAGTAAAGTTCAGAGTGGATTTAAGGTTTTATTGAAATCTGAGCAGTTTAACTTTATAAAACTTTATAAAATGGATTTTAACAGCAGTTTTACTTCAGTAAAAGTAATAAACTACAGTGTAGAAATACTCTGTTACAAGTAAAAGTCTTGCATTAACATGCTACTTAAATAAAAGTATGAAAATATTAGCATCAAAATATAGTTAAAGTACGTAAAAGTACCAGTACTCATTATGCAGAATAATTAATGGATTGTAATTATTGAGTCATCAATGTGGTCATTTTTTATATTTTATTTAATATTTTTTATTGATACTTTTATTTCCAATATTTTTATTGATTTTTTTATTGATTATTTTTGCTGCAGTAACACTGAAAACGTCCCTGTTGTGAGACCAATGAAGAAATATTTTATTTTAATGATTTTATTTCCTGCTGGTGGATCAATCTGTAATAACACATCACTGATAATTGATTATATGTTGTTTTATAATGTGTATGTGTGAAGTAATCAGATTACTGTAGCGCAGTAACGGCAGATGTAACGCCTGCTGTAGCTGCAGTTCCTCCTCCCTCCAGCAGGGGGAAACCTGCTCACTTCCAAACCCTGCAGCGGCGAAGCTGCGCGCATGCGCACAGGATGTAAACACAGCAGCATGGCAGCGTGAAGAGTGGGGAGTGTGACAGCAGAGTTGATCGATTATTACCGCTGATTGATAACTGATATCTGATCAGATATCCGATGACGTGTCTGTGACGCAGTTTGTGATGACAAAGAAGAAAGAAGATGGAGGCTGTGAAGACACGACTGACGGAGTTCAGCCTGGAGGCTCACGGTGAGTCACAAACCGGGAAATATTCACATTTAAGAAGCTTTTTCAGTAAATTATTATAATTAAAATATCTTAGATATAATATTAATTTATTTATTATGAGTTAATCCCTGTCAATTGAAAAAAAGTCCAAAAATAGGTGCATTATATTATTATATAATGATTTATTTATTATTAGTTTTTGCATATTATTCTCTTTGTACATATATATATTATTTCTATGTTAATACTTTCTTTTTTAAAACCTTTTTAGTAACAATTATTTTTGTAACAATTATTTTCTTTTATATTTTATTTCCTCGATTAATCTGTTGATCATTAATCAATAAGTTGTTTGATCTATAAAATGTCACGTGTCTCCTTTTGTCCTCTACTTTTCAGATCTGTATCTGAACCAATCAGTGCCTTACCTGGAGGGACCACCTGACCCGCTGACCTTCTACCGTGACTGGATTGGTCCAAACAAGCCCTGCATCATCCGTAACGCCTTCAGCCATTGGCCGGCTCTGTCCAGGTGGAACCTGGAGTACCTGAGGTTAGTGTTGCCCCATCGAGGGTATTTCACGATTCAATTCGATTTCGATTATGGGAGCCTCGATTCTTCGATTATAGCGATTATAATGTTTGTCGATTGCTATGCCATGATTTTTCGATTATGGCAATTTTTAATGCTTTTTTCCATCTAAGATTGATTTTGTCTTCATCTGATGCTACATTTGTAAATAAATGGCCTATCAATTAACTCAGTGTTGCTCTGAACCTTCACTCATAAAATAAATACCAAGGTTTGTTGAACATTTGACTAGTCATATTCATATTATCTTAAGTTTCAAAGATACAAAGTATTTAATGTTATGACTACAAAATAAGCAAATGACCACGTAACTTATCAGAATGGAGAAAACAGCTAAGCTGTTACCTCATCTTCTCATTGCAGATGGCGGTTCACCAAACATCCATTTTGTTTACTAGAAAGCTTAGAAAAATACATAGTCTGTAAGACTCAACATTTCACGTTATATGTTGCTTCGTCTGAATCTGAGGAACGTGCGTGATTCGACGGGCTTTTTCCGAATTCTTCGGAAGTTTTGTGACAGTCTCCAGTGTTTCCCCTATAGTGTCTGTTGGAAGGGGCCCCGCCCCCCCAACAGACACCCCCGCCCTGCCAACAGGATCCCCACCCAGAAATTCAAGTCATAGACTTTTAAAAAAATGCCATAATTTAATTTTTATTTTAATCAAAAGGGCCTATAACAGGCGTTCTTTTTATCAAAATAAAAAAAGCTAACTCTGAATTTGCGCAATTTCAGAGTCTAATGCGTCGCTATCGTTTCATTACATTCATTAAAATGCATTTCTTCTCTCCTCTGCGACGGGAGGGGCTCCCCCCTCGCTCCTCTCTCACAACATACACACGTGCACTCACACCGGTACAGACACACCCACCCACACTCAGAGAGCGGAGGAGAGAGAGTGTTGCCGACATTACGGTAAAAAACAAAAATCAACAACAAACAAACAAATTATTAATGGACGACCGGAGGTTCCCCAAACGTTCGCCCCCCAGGCAAAAATCTCTGCATTTTTTAAACAAACCGTACGTGGCGAGGCGGGGAGCACAGCTAACTCTACGGTGGGTGCTAGCCTAAATGAGAGCATCTCTCCCAGCCCCGACCACAGCGCTTGCCAATCCCCTGCCCCGGTTAACGTCGCCACAACTAGTACTAAACACACCTGTTCCAGCCCTCCCACCGAGACACGTAGTAAGAAGCTGCAGACGGGTCACCACCGTCAGTCTGGCTTTGATCCAGCATGGCTGTCAGACTTAAGATACTCTGCATGGCTGTACAAGACTGAACTTGGTGAGTGAATTAATGAGGATGGATGGATGGATAGATGCATAAATCAATAAATGAATGAAAAATGAATTGCTAAAATAAAAAAAAAGTGAACGCGGCAAAGCATCGAGGCTAATTAATCGATGCCAAATCGTCACATGACCCATCATGATGCATTCCCGGATCGATGAATTGTTAGCAACACTACCTGAGGTGAGGAGGCCCCGCCCACTCTCCTCCTTCTGTGGTCAGAGTGTGGGTATTGATCAGGGTGTTTCCTGTGTGCAGGAAGAAGGTGGGGTCAAAGGTCATCAGCGTGGCAGTGACTCCTAATGGGTATGCCGACGCTGTCAACAGCAACCGCTTCGTGATGCCCGAAGAGAGACGGATGAGTTTTAACTCAGTGTTGGACATCATCGAGGGGACGGTGAGACACACGCAGTACTACTGAGTATTACCGAGTACTGAACACATACAGGAAGCATTATTCAGTATGATCAGAATCAGAATCAGAATCAGAAACTGTTTTATTGCCAAGTAGGTTTTCGCTTACTAGGAATTTGTTATGGCACGTTGCTGCATACAAACATAATACAAACATAATACAAACATAATACCAAAATTTACATAAAACAATAAGTAAGGCAAGTGCTGTTGGTGAACAGCATAAGTAGATTTTTCTAAAAATATAAAAGAGCATGTATAATAAAAAACACAAGAGAAAAATAAAAAACCAAAGTGACTGAAGTGTACAATATAAAAGAACAGATATTGCCATGTGCAAAAATTACGTTAATGTAGCGTATAAGTCAAAGGGGTGGATGGGGGGGGGGCAGTGTCATTGGGGGTCGTGGGCAGCGTTGATGATGATGATGATGATGATGATGAAGTCCATCAGTCACAGAAATGTCAAAAAAATAAAGAAAATTAAAATAATATCAATATTGGCTTCTGAGTAGCTAGTCTTCCCTTTAAAGTGATATTCCACTTTACATGATAACCCACTCAGTATGTCCTCACCTCTATGCTGATGTGATGATGGTGAAGATCTTCAGTTCACTAAACAATCCTGGAGTTTCAGCAGAAAACAGGGTTGCAGCCAAATCCAGTACAATGGCAGTGAATGGAGACCACGGATAAAATGTTAAAAAAAAGAATACAAAACAAACACAAAACGTCTCCATCCTGCTCGTGTGGTGTAATCCAAGTGTCCGTGAGCCGCAACATTAAAATTCAACCACAAAAGATGTAATTTACACCATGTTTTTAGCTGAAACGTCAAATGTAGCCTCTCAGACTCGAGCCAGATGCACATGAGATCTCGTGATATTTTCACACGTGCGTCCATTAAGAGATATACGAAGTCTCGCGATACATCGACGCCATGTATACATGCTACCTGAGAGGCTGTACCCAGTACTGGATTTGGCTGCAACCGTGTTTTCTGCTGAAACTCCAGGATTGTTTAGTGAACTGAAGATCTTCACATCAGCATGGGGGTGAGTACATACTGAGTGGATTATGAGTCTGGGATGGAGTATCACTTTGAGCACTGTACATATACAGTATTTTGCATCTTTTTATGTATCTTTTATTTCTTGATTTTGTATATAAAAAATTCAAATAATTTTTTCTTCATATATAATATATAATGTCATTTATTTATTTTTATTCTTTATTGTTTCTTACTTTCCCCCCGTTGCTTTTGTTAAAAAAAAAGGAAAAATAAAGGGATAAAAATAAATAAATCACATTATATAAAAATAGATATTAAAGTGTAAACAAAGATATTTTATTTTATATATATAATATAATGCATATAGATATATATTTTAAAAATGCTGATAATTCTTCTTTATTTCACTGTTAAATGTCTCTTATTTATTTATCTTTATATTTTCTTATTCTTTCATGGATGTACTGTTTTGTTTTTTTACCTGAGCAGGTGAGAGCTGCCGTCATATTAAAACTGTAATATTCTGTTTTATGAAGTATTTTTACTACGTTTCTTCTGTAACAGTAAACAAATGTGTTTTAAACCAGAACTGATCAAACTTTGAGAAGATTTAAAAAAAAAAGAAATTCATGAAGCGAGTTCAGATCAATCGATCACGATTGATCACGATTGATGAGGTAGTAATGAGACGTGAGGGCTGAGTTCCATTCCGGTGTGTGTTTCAGGTGCAGACAGGTGGAGGTGTGTTCTACGTTCAGAAGCAGTGTTCCAACCTGCTGGATGAACTCTCTGAGCTCACAGACGACGTCGAGCCTCACATCTCCTGGATGAGTGAAGCTCTCGGTGAGTTCACGCTACTGAGCACGCTCAGGCCGTTCACACACGTCTGTCACACCTGCACACGGCTCAGGAGGGTCCCTGCGTCTGAAATGTCTCATTGATAACTGCAGAGCTCGATTGATCGATTAATTGATCCTGTCAGGAAGAAGCATTCGGAGCGACAAGTGACGCCATCATGACCTGTGAAAATTATTACAGGTCAAAGGTCGAAAAATATGTCCAAACATGTAGAGGACATGGTCGTACGTCTGTGTCCTACACATGCTTGTCCTCCTGATTAATCAATTATAAAAATAGTTGCCGATAAATTTAGTAATTGATTTATGATTGATTAATCGTTACAGTTCTTTCTGTCTGCGGCGGTTCAGGAGTCGAACCGTTTCTTTTTTGTTTATATAATCATGAGTCTGCACAGAGGCTTTTATTTTGAAAATTGAACAGATACTCTGCTGCTCCTGTGTCTGACTTCCTGCGTGCTCAGTTTTACGAAGGTAAAATTCCTTTTTCAGGAAAAACTCCAACTTAATTCTCAACATTTTGACTGTTCTCAAAAAAAAAAAAAAAAAAAAAATTAAAAAGTCCCTTTCTGATTTATTTTTTCTTCTGTCCGGCACTGATACTGAGAGAGGTTGGAGGGGCAGGGGTGAAGGGGGTGCTGAGGTGGGCAGGAGTGGAGGAGCTGGGGTGGCTGGGGTGGAGGAGGTGGGGCTCCTGGGCTGGAGCTGGTGAAGGGTGTCACGGGGGATGGTATCAGGTCTGTCCCGTTGTCTTTCAAAGCGACACTAGAACTCATTCAGTTCGTTGGCCAAGCGCAGGTCCTTCATGGAGTGGGGGGCTGTAGGTTTGTAGTTTGTAATCTGTCTGAGCCCTCTCCAGACAGAGGTAGAGTCATTACCAGAGAACTGTTGTTGGAGTTTCTCAGAGTACTTACGTTTAGCATCTCTCACTGTCTTGCTAAACTTGTACTTTGACTCTCTAAACTCATAAATCTGCAGCTCAAAAAAATAAAACACGTTTCATTAGATGTCAGGAGCCTGTCCAGCTCCTCACTCAGTGTCCTCAGAGTCCTCCCCAGCCTCTCCGGCTCTCTGACTCTCTGTTGGTACCTGAACCCGTTGAAGCCCCGATGGTGTCGTCCTGGTCTGAACCGGAACAGCTCGTCCTTCTTGAACTCATCCACGAAGCGGGACACATCCTCCATCCTCCTGCAGGATGACGAGGAGGGACAGGTCACACGGGACAGGTAGGAGGACAGGTTCACGGGGTTTCCTCCTGTGAAGAACAGTCTGTCCAGGTGTGACGCCTGAGCTCCGGCCAGGTGAGCGCTCTGTTCCACCTGCTGCTGTGTGAAGCTGCCCTTACTGAACTCGATCACACCTGGAGGACAAGAAGTTTCTGTGAGACACAGTCTGAGAGGACAAGAAGTTTCCATGAGACAGCCTAAGAGGACAGAAGGCGTGAGGGGTGACACTGACCACACACAATCTTTCATCGAATCAGTTTCATTATTTATTTCTGCAGAAGACAAACACGAATGTTTAATTTTGTGGTGAACTGTCCCTTTAAGCTAATGAACGAACCTTTGAACTTGTTAACGAGCAGCTCAGTCAGCAGGTCCTGGCTGATGTTTCCTCCAGATGTTCCCTGAAGGTTCAATACTCGGTTCCACTTCAGGTCCTGTCTGATGCGCTCCGGGTAGAACCCCTCCATGCCTACACATGGTAACCATGACAGCAACAGCAGTGACACCATGAGTTCGACTGTAACCAGCAACAGGTAGCACCAAGTATGAAAGTTTCTGATGTGGGTGGGGCCTGTCTGATTCCTCCCCGCCCTCTGGTGCAGAGTGGGTGGGCTCAGTCTAACGATTTCCTACAGTGGGCGGGGCCTGTCTGACTCGTACCGGTGATCATCTGGTGTCCTCTGTTGAAGAGCTGCAGGTGGTCTCTGGTCCACAGCAGGACCAGGTCCGTCTTCCAGAAGTCCGTCATGGCGTCTCCGTCCCCCTCCTGGATAGCGTCCCGTCGGGCCATGTGGTACAGCCCCTCCCACACCACCGCCCTGGTGTAGTTAAACAAGAAGTCCTCGCTGTCCGCCACCATGGAGCAGGACTCTGAGCAGAACCACGGAGCTGGATCACACACAGAACCGAGAACGTCAGATCAAATGTCTCCAACACAGTCAGACGGTTAACAACATATTGGACCAATGAGAGCATCAGTCTCACTGTTCTGGTCTGCGTCCTGCTTGCCGTCTCTCAGACAGTCTCTGTGGTACCACTGGTGTCTCCTGCACTGGTCCATCAGTCCACACTGGACCATGTGTCCCCCCCTCTGCTCCCTGCAGTGACAGTAGATGTAGGTTCTGTCTGAGCTGCAGTCTGGACTGCAGAACCAGTCCTGGTCCTCCTGAGGGTCCAACAGGGTCCGAGCCCTAGCGCAGTCCTCATGGAACCAGATCCCCGAACACAAGTTACTGCAGCACCGAACCAGCCGCTCCCCTGGTCTGTCTGTGAGGACGAGAGGACGGACAGAGACAATTTTTATCTGTGACAGCTGCAGTTATTTCAAACATTTTACTGTCAGTCTTCTCTGATCATGTGAATAAAGAAGCTCTGAAGCAGAAACACTGAACTCTGTTTCATCTGAATCAAAACCTGAGAAGAAAAATCAAGCTTTTAGATTTTTTCATGGTTCGTGTTTAAATGGACTAATCCATGAAATCCAAAAACAAACCAATAATCAATAATCAGCTGGACCTGCCGATCCTCTGAAAATTGAGTATGTGACTCCTATGTTTATAAAGTTGCGTTGACGTCTGTCTCACTTTTAAATGTTTTTTGGAAAATGTAATAATTTTGAGTCATTTTTAAATTTAAAAAAGTCCAAATTCTCTGATTTCAGCTTCTTAAATGTGAATATTTTCTGGTTTCTTTGCTCTCTGACAGCAAACTGCATATCTGTGACACAAGATTGTGACAGGATCAATTAATCGATTAGCTGAGAAAATAAGTGACCTCATCATGACATCATCAGGTGTGACTCTACCTTCTCTGCAGTAACAGAAGGGGTAGATCTTCTTCTTTCTCTCCATCACCGTCTCCTCCAACAGCGTTAGCATTAGCATTAGCAGCAGCAGTGTAGATGTCTTCTGGAGGCGGAGCCATCCACACCAGGTCCACCAGTCTGTGAGCCAGATCACTGAGCCAGTCCACCTGAGCAGACACCTGAGAAGGGAAATCTGAGGGTCTCTGACCCACCGAGTCCAGACCGCAGTCGGTCACCGCGAACAGGGTCACGTACGCCGCCGTCACAAACTGACAGGAAACAGACAGAGAGCCGAGCACAGTGACATGTATCAGATCTTCAGGTGCTCTGACCCCTACAGGCCTGCAGAGGTCATTACACAGACAGACACGACATCACAAACTGACAGGAAACAGAAAGTCCACCTCAGTGACATATATCAGGGCCCCGTTTCCCAGTTTCGATGTATCTTAGCGCTCTACGAAGGTCTCTAAGATATATCTTAGCAAACGAACTTCTTTTCCTGCGAGTGTTTCCCAAACTGTCTCTTAGCGGGTGCTGGTAAGGAGGAGCTGCTAAGGTACATCGTAAGTGTATTAATCGATGCTGCACGCATCGATTGATCTCTTATAAAGGTAAATAAATGATGTTGTAACATAACAAGTGTTGCATTAATAATTTTACCACCATCAAATATATTATAAATGAGGCTCTGCCTTCTAAAGATCATCTGCTGAACTATTTGAAGCCTGGTCCACATACATGTTTTTTTTTTTTAAAGCAGCGCTTTAAAAACAAATTTCCGTCCAGACGAGCGTTTTAGCAGCGTTTTAGTCCTAATATGTCTGAAGCATATCTCATAAAAAATGACTTACATCCCGTTATAAACAAGGAGACTAATGATGAAGCAGAGAAACGTGATCGCTGCTCACCGATAATGTTTTTGTTATTGAAACAACAACAGCGTATGTGTTTGTCTCTCTTTTTCCCCCCATCAATGTACTTCCAATGCCCATCAAAACACATATCACCATACATGCTCATACTGGGCTGTCTTTAAATTAAAATATGGGCACATATAATGTGATGAGGTGAGGGGGAGGGATTCAGATTTACCCGAAATGACACATTTGGAGGAAATGACCACTTTAGTCTATTATCTGGTGGTATTACTAATTATCACTGAGGCGGAAGAACGCGATTTCAACATTAATCAACATTATAATGAAGGTAATATAAACTGTGAGTGCTGCGTGTAGCCTGACCTTCGCTGCAGCTGCATGGAGGATGAAATGCCAAATTAACTGTCTGTGGTCTGTTATTGTCTGACTGAATAGGCTCATGGAAGTAATATTTTACAATTCATCATATTTAAAACTAATGAAATTTGTTAAATCAAGTCATTTGGTGTTTTTAAAGTCATGATATTGAGCCCAAACAGATTCTACATTCTGTTGGAGTTCAGATGCGGCTGCTGAGCACAGCAGACGGCTCCCACTGTGCACGCTTCACTGTTCAACATAGTCGGTTTAATAAAGTTTATGACCACTCAAAGTTAAAAAGTAAAAATCTAACAACAAGTTCTCACTCACTCTGTGTGAGGCTTTGGATGGATTCTTCAGGAGATCTTTTTGTCACAGCAGCTTCTGAAGGTAAATCCATCACATGCTGCAGTATTTCACCCAGAAGTGTTTTGGATAAAGTATGAATTCAGTGTTCTTGAAACTTTGGGCTTTCACCTGGAAATGTTGCAGCAAACATCAGTCCAGTGGATTTTATCCCTCCAGCTCAGCACACAATTTGTATCTTCATTGTTTAAAATTTTGCAGTATTTCCACACAAAGCTGCTGTCAGACATCGTGTTGCAGAGACACAATTTACTGTATTAAACGCATTAATGGTCACAGGCGTTTGACTTCGTGGCTCTTTGTGCTTCTTAACAGATTAATTAAAGCGCTCGATGTGTTTGGCAGAAAACACATATGAGCAACAAAACACAGCCTCCTCAGAAAAAAACATATCTTCAATTATTTAGCTCAAATAAATAAATAAATAAATAAATAATAACAATATGCATTATAAATTATTGTTTTTCATGAAGTTAATTTTAACCTAATGATGTAATTTACGCAAGTAGCCTTGATGTGCGCTATACGGAAACTGTCCATTTGAAAAGCATCATTTTGGCCTAATAAAGCTAAAACTGTGACAGGATGAACGGAACTCATCACTAAGAGACAGCTGACGACTGGTTCAGACCGCCCGTCTTAAGATTTATCTTTCAGAAGATTTATCTTTCAGAAGATTTATCTTAGCTCAGGAGACTCTGGGAAACAGCCCGTAAGCTTAAGAGAGACCTTAAGATACAACTTAGGAAGCACGTAGCACTACGAAGGCTCTGGGAAACGGGGACCTGATCATTTAGTGTGGAGTGATGCTCCGCCCCCTTTTTGTCTTGTTACGTCTTTTTCCGTCTCGTCTGTCCTGTGTGATAAACTCTGATGGATCCACCAGTGAATCGTCTTTTCTATGTGTTATTGTTTCGTCCATTCAGGTTGAAATCAGTCTTGATGTCTGAAGGCGGCGCACAATGATGCAAAATAACGATAATCAATAATTCACCTCAAAGTCATTAAAACTAAAGTAACGAGTCTGTTTAGAAAATGTGAGGAGGAGAAAGTTCAGATATTTGTGATCAGATGTCAGAAAAATAAATACAGATTCCTGGAAACTCTCCTGAAGGACAGTAAGGGAGTATTTTTGTCTCACCGTGATGAAGTCCCACAGGTTGATGAAGGAATCTTTGGCTGTGTTGTTGAAGGTCTTGAAGTGAAACAGAGACAGGATGTGATGAAGAGTCCCTCAAGCATTCGCACTCTTCTCACTGAGGAGCATCTTCATCATGTCCTGGAAACAGTTACCAGGCAACAAACTGTAAATACAGAGTCCATAGAGTCCGCAGTTCACACAGTCCACTGAGTCCACAGTTCACACAGTCCACTGAGTCCACAGTTCACACAGTCCACTGAGTCCACTGAGTCCACAGTTCACAGAGTCCACAGTTCACACAGGCCACTGAGTCCACAGTTCACAAAGTCCACAGAGTCCACAGAGTCCACAGTTCACACAGTCCACTGAGTCCACAGTTCACACAGTCCACTGAGTCCACAGTTCACAAAGTCCACAGTTCACACAGTCCACAGTTCACACAGTCCACTGAGTCCAGAGTCCACAGTTGACACAGTTCACTGAGTCCAGAGTCCACAGTTTACACAGTCCACTGAGTCCACACAGTCCACAGTTCACACAGTCCACTGAGTCCAGAGTCCACAGTTGACACAGTTCACTGAGTCCACTGAGTCCACAGTTCACACAGTCCACAGGTCACACAGTCCACTGAGTCCAGAGTCCACAGTTCACTGAGTCCACTGAGTCCACAGTCCACACAGTCCACTGAGTCCACACAGTCCACGCTGACACGTTTATAAAATTGTCCTCAACACTAATTCCATACGAGCTGCGTTTGTGTTAAAATCAAATTTAATTTCTATCGACTCTACAAACTAAGTTCCTTCAGTCAGATGAGAGAACTTTAGAACTTCTGACGGGCTGCAAATTAGAAGCACTTTGCTTCATCAATCATTAGTAACATTAACTATCAATAAATGATAAATTGTTATTAAAAACCAAATATTTTGTTTCTATAGACCGATCGAAAACATGTTTCTGTGACAGCGTTACAGTCTATGAGACATAAAGACATGAAGACAGACATGTTAAACGCATCAGATAAAATGTAGAAATAATCTGTTATAGTTCACATTTTTATTTGATTGTAGATCAATTAAATTTTTCTTGATCAATCAAATTCTTAACAATCAAGGTAAAGAGATAAAAGGAATATCACACTGAGGCTGATCCTCTTATCAGTTTTCTCTCTTCATACTTTTTATATTTGGGCTGATATTGATCAGGTATGAAGAGGTACAGTGGTGTAACTGTGAGGCTGATCGATGGGGAGGAGAGTGGATTCATGTCATCGATGGATTATTGATGGATTAGTATAGATTAGGGGGTAGGACGGGACAGGCATGTTGCTGCTTCTGCTCCTCTTCACACATCAGATGTTTGTTTCTCACTTAAAGTCTGTGTGTTATTTATCGTTTGTTTTTTCTGCATATTTTATTTGTAAATGTTCAAAATAAATCAGATCACTCATCAATTAATTGTTACCATCCCTGATCTGATCAGAACCTTACAGTTGAGGTGTCAGATCAAACATGTTGATTGATCAGTGATAACTGATAACTGATAATCACTACAGACCTGCAGCTGGAACCGTCCCGCTCAGATGATCAGCATGTGAACATCAGAGCAGGACACCGAGCCGACAGGAACAGACGATAGACTTTAATGTGGAGACGCAGACAGCTGCTGTCAGCTGGTTTTAATTTGGACATCAAACTGTTGGACATGTTCATGTCAACAGAAAACGTTCATGTTGTGATTAGACTCATAATTTATCACATTTTATTGTGTTCAGGGAAAAATATTCTGCGTTTATTGTGCAACGTGAGTGTCTACCGTCCCCACTGTCCAGATCTCCAGACTCCACACACTGACTCACAGCTGGAAGGCTTTTATTTTGTAAAGCAGCTGATGTAAACAGTGTTAGCATTAGCCTAAATGCTAACTTCATGTCTTTATTTGGTCAGAACTCGTTAACATCCAGCACATTCAGTCTTCTTCAGGTCTTAAAGATCTTTTCAATAGTTTTGTAGACAGATGTTTGTATAAACTTTGATTAAATTAATGTGCAAATTTAATTTTGACAACCTCAGAACAGACAAATCCTGTCTCTGGACCACCTGTGATCTTTGGCCTCCCTTTGGAGAGGGGCCACAGGTTGGGAACACCAATGTCTTAGTTCAGTAAAGTTTTTCTCACCTCATGAAGCTGGTGTTCCTTCTGAAACTCAGGCGGAGCTTCGATGAGTCCACCTGACCTCAGATCAGACCTCAGGTCTGGGTTCAGGTCTGGGGTCTGGTGGTTCTGGGTCTGGGTCTTACTCCTGTCAGTACAGATGATAGCTTGTTATCTGGATCATTTCTGTGTTTTTGTTAAAATGAGCTGAAAATGTTTAAATACTCACTGAAATCATTGGAACAAGTTTTATTTTGAAAACCTCAATGATCTGAAATGACATCACATCCTTAGTGATGTCACTGATTTCACTGACGTAAATCAAACCCAGGTCGCTGCTTTTTTCAGTTTTTCAAAGTGTTCAAATCAAACTGTGATCACGATAAATACTGTTGATCAGAAACGTTATCGTAATTGATCATGAAACCAATAATCGATCAGTCCCCACCTGTTGGTGTTGGGGACGTCCCCACAGTACAGGAGATGGTACGGAGTTCCACAGACCACGGGGACGTAGTCTGTGAGTCCCAATGCTGCGCTGACAGACTCACCGGAGCTGTCGGGGATCACTGCGCCCAGACTCACCTGTAGGGACAGGACCAATCAGAGGAGACCTTGGTGTGATATCACCAACACCTGTGGGGACAGGTGGACTCACCGTGGTGCTTTGCTCCTTCATCAGGTGGGAGTAGGTGTGAGGAATGTGTCTCAACACTCGGTCTCTGGGTCCTTTCAGGGCCGTCAGGTGGTCGGCGATGATCCGCATCACTAACATTTTCATTCGCTGTCGCAGCGACTCGTATGTCTGACGGACAGAGACGTGATGTCTCCATGGTGATGGTGATGTAATATGGATTTTTTACATTAAACTCTAGAAACTCAGCTGATCCACCAAAGGAGTCAGTCATTCACACATTTTAAACAAATTGAAGAAAAGTGTGAATTAATGTTTGTGGGGCTGCAACTAATGATTATTTATGATTATTCTCAATTAACCTGTCGATCATTTTCTACATCAATCAATTAGTTGTTTGGTTCAGCTCAAAGATCTTCAGTTTACTGTCGGAGAGGAGTAAAGAAACCAGAAAATATTCACATTTAAGAAACTTTTAAATTAAAAAATGAATCAAACCAATTAATCAATTATCAAAATAGTTGACTAATCTAATAGTCAGACAACAAATTGATTAATAATTTTGTGCACATTTTTGACTGCATGTTCAAGGACTTCTCTTGGTTCAGTGATGATTCTCAGTTTTTGAAAAGCGTATACTAAACCTTTATATAACCTATATTAAACCTTTATATAACCTATATTAAACCAATACTAAACCTTTATATAAACCTATATTAAACCAATACTAAACCTTTATATAACCTATATTAAACCTATATTAAACCTTTATATAACCTATATTAAACCAATACTAAACCTTTATATAACCTATATTAAACCTATATTAAACCTTTATATAACCTATATTAAACCTATATTAAACCTTTATATAACCTATATTAAACCAATACTAAACCTTTATATAACCTATATTAAACAATACTAAACCTTTATATAACCTATATTAAACCTTTATATAACCTATATTAACCTATATTAAACCTTTATATAACCTATATTAAACCTTTATATAACTCATATTAAACCTATATTAAAACCTTTATATAACCTATATTAAACCTATATTAAACCTTTATATAACCTATATTAAACCAATACTAAACCTTTATATAACCATATTAAACCTATATTAAACCTTTATATAACCTATATTAAACCTTTATATAACCTATATAAACCTATATTAGACCTTTATATAACCTATATATAAACCTATATTAGACCTTTATATAACCTATATTAAACCAATACTAAACCTTTATATAACCTATATTAAACCTATATTAACCTTTTATATAACCTATATTAAACTTATATTAGACCTTTATATAACCTATATTAAACCTATATTAGACCTTTATATAACCTATATTAAACTATATTAGACCTTTATATAACCTATATTAAACCAATACTAAACCTTTATATAACCTATATTAAACAATACTAAACCTTTATATAACCTATATTAAACCTTTATATAACCTATATTAAACCTATATTAAACCTTTATATAACCTATATTAAACCTATATTAAACCTTTATATAACTTATATTAAACCTATATTAAACCTTTATATAACCTATATTAAACCTATATTAAACCTTTATATAACCTATATTAAACCAATACTAAACCTTTATATAACCTATATTAAACCTATATTAAACCTTTATATAACCTATATTAAACCTTTATATAACCTATATTAAACCTATATTAGACCTTTATATAACCTATATTAAACCTATATTAGACCTTTATATAACCTATATTAAACCAATACTAAACCTTTATATAACCTATATTAAACCTTTATATAACCTATATTAAACTTATATTAGACCTTTATATAACCTATATTAAACCTATATTAGACCTTTATATAACCTATATTAAACCTATATTAGACCTTTATATAACCTATATTAAACCAATACTAAACCTTTATATAACCTATATTAAACCTTTATATAACCTATATTAAACAATACTAAACCTTTATATAACCTATATTAAACCAATATTAAACCTTTATATAACCTATATTAAACCTTTATTAAACCGTTATATAACCTATATTAAACCTATACTAAACCTTTATATAACCTATATTAAACCAATATTAAACCTTTATATAACCTATATTAAACAATACTAAACCTTTATATAACCTATATTAAACAATACTAAACCTTTATATAACCTATATTAAAACCATATATTAAACCTTTATATAAACCTATATTAAGCCTTTATATAACCTATATTAAACAATACTAAACCTTTATATAACCTATATTAAACCTTTATATAACCTATATTAAACCTTTATATAATCTATATTAAACCTATATGAAACCTTTATATAACCTATATTAAACCAATACTAAACCTTTATATAACCTATATTAAACCTATATTAAACCTTTATATAACCTATATTAAGCCTATATTAGACCTTTATATAACTTATATTAAACCTATATTAAACCTTTATATAACCTATATTAAACCTATATTAAACCTTTATATAACCTATATTAAACCTATATTAGACCTTTATATAACCTATATGAAACCTATATTAGACCTTTATATAACCTATATTAAACCTTTCTATAACCTATATTAAACCTATATTAAACCTTTATATAACTTATATTAAACCTTTATATAACCTATGTTAAACCTATATTAGACCTTTATATAACCTATATTAAACCTATATTAGACCTTTATATAACCTATATTAAACCTTTATATAACCTATATTAAACAATACTAAACCTTTATGTAACCTATATTAAACCTATACTAAACCTTTATATAACCTATATTAAACCTATATTAGACCTTTATATAACCTATATTAAACCTATATTGGACCTTTATATAACTTATATTAAACCTTTATATAACCTATATTAAACCTATATTAGATCTTTATATAACTTATATTAAACCTTTATATAACCTATATTAAACCTATATTAGACCTTTATATAACCTATATTAAACCTATATTAAACCTTTATATAAGAAGAAGAAGAAGAAGAAATTTATTTATATAGCACTTTTCACAGACGTAAGCCACAAAGTGCTTTACACAGCATTTAAAAACAACAAAATACAGTGAGGAAACAAGGAGCAATAATTACGATGAAAACCCAGTAAAAAGACACAATATACAATGTGGCTATACATTTAGAACACGAGATGAAAACATAGTCACCCAAACGCCTGCCTAAACAGGTGAGTCTTTAGATGCTTTTTGAATGAGTCCACAGAATAAGCCGAGCGTAAAGGTGCAGGTAAAGAGTTCCATAGTTTCGGAGCTATGGCCTCAAAGGCTCGATCACCACGGGTCTTAAGGCGAGTGCGTGGGACCGATAACAGATTTAGGTTGTTTGACCTAAGGGGGCGAACAGCGGAATAAGGGTGGAGAAGTTCAGTGATATAGGCAGGTGCTTGGTTGTGTAATGCTCTGTAAGTAAGGGTGAGAATTTTAAACTGTATCCTAAATGAAATGGGAAGCCAATGAAGGGACATTAGTATGGGGGTAATATGTGACCGTCTATTTGATTTAGTGAGTAATCTTGCAGCAGCATTTTGAATTGCCTGCAAGCGGTCAAGGCCAGATACGCTGAGTGCCGGAGAAAAGTGCATTACAGTAATCAATGCGAGATGAAATGAAGGCATGAATAAGCATTTCTAGCTCAGTTTTAGAGACCACAGATCTTAGTTTACTAAGGTTGCATAAGTGGAAGAAACAAGATCTGGTCAACTGTTTAACATGTGTATCAAATGTTGTGGACTGATCGAATATGACCCCTAAATTACGCAGGCTGGCATGGGTAGCAGAGGACAAATGCCCTATATTTTGATCAATCATTGGGGCTACCCTTTTTGGAGCAATAACTAAAACCTCCGTCTTATCAGCTTTTAGCTGTAAATAATTTTCTGCTGTCCAGTCCCTAATGGCATTTAGACAGTCAAGGAGCCTAGATAGTCCAAGAACCTCATCTGATTTAAATGAGAAGTGGAGCTGTATGTCATCTGCAAATAAGTGATATGGGATACAGAAACTGTCTATTATTTGCCTTAGGGGCAGCAAATCTAAAGAGAACAACAGAGGCCCCAGGACCGAGCCCTGCGGTACACCACAAGACAGTGGAGATGAGTTGGACACGAAGTCTCCGATAGAGATGGAAAAACTCCTCTCAGAAAGATAAGAGGAGAACCAGTCTAATGCCACACCTGTTATGCCCACCCAGTCATGTAATCTCCCAATCAGAATATGATGGTCAACTGTATCAAACGCAAAGCTGAGATCCAGAAGAACCAACACAGAGCACTCGCCTGCGTCAGAGGACATCAGAATATCATTTGAAACCCTTAGAAGTGCAGTTTCAGTAGAGTGCTGTTTACAAAAGCCTGACTGGAATTTGTCATAGATATTGTGCCTCATCAATGCGGCAGTGAGCTGATTGGCTACAACTTTCTCCAAGATTTTTGATATGAAAGGGAGTTTTGATATTGGCCTATAGTTCATAGGCAGTGCAGGGTCTAAGTTATTTTTCTTTAGTATGGGCTGGATAGTGGCATGTTTAAAATAAGAGGGGACACATCCTGTGGACAATGAACAATTTACAATTTCTAGTACAATGGGGGCAATAACTGGCAACACCTTTAAGAAAAACAAGGACGGTAGTATATCCACAGGACTAGAAGTTGGTTTAATTTTCTCAATCAGGTCAATCAAGTCTTGCAGACTTATAAGCTGGAAAGAGTCCAAAACAGTTTGAGGTTGGGAGGGGCAAGACAAGAGAGCGCAGGCCCTAGGATGAATGCTGGACCTAATAGACACAACCTTCTCAACGAAGAACGTGAGGAACTTGTTACAGTCATCAATAGTGAAACATGGTGGTGTAGAGGGCCGCGGTGAAACAATATTGCTGATAGTGTTGAACAGAATTTTGGGATTTCGTTTTGAGGAGCTGATTAAATCAGCAAAATAGGCTGTCCGAGTTTTTGCTACTAATACATTATAGGAATAACGGAGCTCTTTGAGATACAAACGATGTACCTCAAGCCTTGTGGCTTTCCATAAACGCTCAGTCTTACGACACTTCTGTCTCAGACAGTGGACAGCATCTGACATCCATGGAGTGGTGTTGACAATAGCCCTAGTCCTAACCTTTAAAGGTCCCACTTGGTCCAGCAGTGCGGAGCAGTGCTCATTAAAAGACCGGGTTAAAAACTCTGTCTCTGGATCAGCGCGTCGCAGTGACTGCAGCAGAGCTCCGCCATGTTTAACCTCCGGCTCAGCAGCTTCACTCAGAGACGAGCTGCGGACTGTAACGCTCTAAATGTTCCTCAGAGAACAGACAGAGAACACAGGAACCTGCTGAATTAACGTTCGTCTCCTCTGTGATGGTTCAGGTGGTGTCAGGTGAAGGTTCGGAGCTTATAAACTTATTAAACTGAACTTTATTGAAGTGCGGTATCGCTGGAGTCTGTTCACTTCAGAGGTGGCGGTGGAAAATCAAAGACGGCGCCTAATGAGAACTGTGAGCTCAGTGCTGCCGCCTGCGGCCAGGAGGGGAACTACAACAACAGAGATACGATTCACCTAAAGTTTGTTCGTATGCCAGTGTTTTATTCTCTGCTTTATGTATTGATAAATATGATTATATATCTATTAATATTATATATTAAAATGTCTAATTGAATCATTTCTGTATTTCATTTTACATTTGTTTCAACAGAATTATTTATTTCTGTATTTTCTTTTACATTTCTTTATGCAGAAACTATATTTGATATAGGGTACACTTTATGCATCATAATCATTGTTTAAAATAATTTCTTTATTAAATATGATCAAGTGAAACTGTAACTTTTCTTTTTTTTTCTTCTTTTTCTTTCAGGAAAGTTACCAGATGCTGTCAACTTCTGGCTTGGAGAGGCGAGCGCTGTCACCTCCAGTAAGCCCTGAACACAACACATCAGTCGGTGTGTGTTTGATGTGTGTAAACAGTGTGTTTAATGTGTGTGTGTGTTTCAGTGCACAAGGATCACTATGAGAATCTGTACTGTGTGATCTCTGGAGAGAAAAACTTCATCCTGCTGCCACCCACAGACAGACCCTTCATCCCTACGGTAACCATAGCAACCACTCCCTGTAATCCCCCAGTAACCATCGCAACCACCGCGCATGCACTCCAGTAACCATAGTAACAGTGTGTGTTCTCAGGTGAGTATCAGCCAGCTGTTTACCATCAGCGGGATGACGGTGAGTTTGAGGTCGTCGATAAAAGCGGCGCTGAGAAGGTGCGTGCAGGTGGCTGTGTGATTCTCAGTGGTCTGTTTAAAACACTGCAGTCTGACCTGACTCCGCCTCCTGACCCTGCCCCCCTCAGGTCCCGTGGATCCCTCTGGACCCTCTGAACCCTGACCTGGAGCGGTTCCCTCAGTACCGCAGAGCTCGGCCGCTTCGCTGCAGCGTGAAGGCTGGAGAGATGCTCTACCTGCCGTCACTGTGGTTCCACCATGTCCAGCAGACGCACGGCTGCATCGCAGGTATCTGAACGCATCACAGGCACAAACACTACACCTGAATGCACCACAGACAGAAAACTCTACCCTTGAATGCACCATGGACTCAAACACAGGCACAAACACTGCACCTGAACGCACCACAGACAGAACAGCTGCGTGTCACTAGTCGGTCACGCCTTCGTTCATCAGTGTCATTATGTAAACATGGTGATATCGACCCTCGGAGGGCTGAGGGAGCGAGTCAACAGCGATGACGAGGTGAATATCACCCACAATGCATTTGGTACCAAAACATTTTTATTGATTGATTGATTTACCAGTATCAATTCATGAACATGTCACACGTGGATAAAAAATGTTTGTTCTGTCAAGTGTTTAAAAAACTACATTCAACATCTTCAGCTATAAAACACGTGTTTGATTAAACGTTTGGTTTATTTTATTGATCCGTTCTGTTTGTGTTTGTGTGTTTGTGTGTTTGTGCTGCAGTGAACTTCTGGTACGACATGGACTACGACATCAAGTACAACTACTTCCAGCTTCTGGAGACACTATCACAGGTCATCACGCCATCGTGACATCACATGATGATGTCACAGTGACCATTGACTGGTTCAGTGTTTATTAGTGAGATAATGAATAAACAACCAAGCAAATAAAAATAAAGCTTAGACCAAAGTCTGTTTAATTCACTGACGACTTAAGACTCATTACTCAGTGTGATGACATCTTTATCATTGTCTGATGTCACTTCCTGAGGATATCATTATCTGTGATGTCCTACCACAATAAAAGTCCAGAAGTCAGAGAAAAGGATTCATGTTCTGATTAAACGTACAGACACACAGAATAAAAAGAGCCAGATGGATGTTTTCTGTCCGTCAGCTGTGAGACGGACGATCTTCACTGTAATTAAAACTGACAGAAAGCCTCAAACCTGCACTGATGATCAGATGATTTCTGGGTTCAAAACGTCCTGAAGAACAAAACAAAAACAGATCTTTACACATCAGAGCTGAACTGAACGTCACATTTACATCTGAAGCTTCTCCTGAAGTTTTAACACCAGCTTCAAATGTTTGTTCTCATGTTTGAATAAAGTCACATGATATTTAATCATTTACTGAAATGGTGTCAGAGCAGAAATAGATTTATTGTTCTTATATTAATGTGATTAATGATGTTGCTGCCTCAGTTTGTGTGATGGCAGTAAAAATGTTTTTGAACAAACATGAAGCAGATATTTTATTAGATAAAAACAGAGTTTCTGCAGGTTTCAACAAGTTCAATTTTAGACTTTAGGCAAAAAAGTAAAAAGGACCTAAATGAAAAGTTAAAGTGACGATGGAGGATTTTTCTAACTAACTGATGCTTTAATACACAAAGTTTCTGATCTGTTTTCTTACAGCAGCTTCAAACAAACACTGAAGGAGCTTCTGAACCTATTTATTTTAACTTCTATTAGACACAACATTAAATTACTGATCTAAATCATATTTAGGACTTTTAAGGCCTAAAATTCAAATCCACAAACACTGAAAAACATTAACTTTGTTATTGTATCAATATCTGTTAAATAAATGATGACTTTTGGACTTTGGACACAACATTAACCAACTGTTAACACAAAGTTAACAGAACATCAACACAACAAGAACGTTGATTTTTCATGGAAGGAAACAATCAGCTGTTCCTTTCAGACCCGTCTTAGATTCTAGTTTGTATTTTAAAGTAATTTAATGGACAGAACTGCAGAGCACGCCACATTTTCTTATCTGATTGATCAGATTTTTCTTTGTTGAATAATGTGTCAATCATTTTCTCGATTAATTGATTATTTAATCCTTTCACAATCCTGTCAGTTGAAAAATAGGTCATGTAGGAAAGGTAACGTGAAAACAGGTGGGGCGAATGGATGCACACAGAACAGATGAAATAAAAACGAGTGGAGTCTGTTTTGTTTGTTTTTTAACCCAAAAGAACCAATGAGAAAGCACTTTATTAAAGCAAGAACAGATGAACACAAACAGCCCGCAGACAGAAAACCAACAAACCTTTAAAAAACAAAAAAACAAAACTAAAATCTCTGAAGGTTAAAGGCTGTTTTTCTTTTTTTCTTTTCCTCACATTCTTCTTTTTTTCTCTACAGTCTCTAATATTGCATCGTCTCCAGACTCAAGGCCACGCCTCCTCGCTTCCCTTCAGCGAATCTTTTTAATGAACAGGTTACAGGTGATTATCACTCAGCTGCTGATTGGACAAACAGAAGCTTAGAATAAACTCTTTAAGATTCTTTATGTACAAATGTAAACACAAACAAGGTGCAGGTAAATTCATTGGCCGTCTACTCGCTGCTGCTCCAAACATGGCACCTGGTGAAGCTCCACCCCCTCATGACTCAACTCATTTGTTTGTTTGTTTCAAACAGTCTGTAAACGTTATGTAAACAGGCAGCAATCGATCGACTGTTCAGACGTGAGAAATTAATCTAAGAATCAATCTGTGACGATCAGATCAACAACAAACTGCTTCAGTGAACAGGTGAGAAGGGACCGTTCTGATTGGTTCACATCTCGTCACATGACGCAGCTCTGAACGCTCTCATGACTTCACACCTGCTCATGTTTTTTTTTTTTAAAGTTCTGTTTTAGAAAAGTGGACTCAGATCTGATCAGAGACTCTGGAGGAACAATCAGTATCTAGTGTCAGATTATAGATTTTGTTAAGTAGCTGCAATATGCAGGATCATGAACAGTGAACAGATATAATAATCAATAATCAATGACCTGCTCACTGAACATTATCCGTTACTGAACAACTTTCTGTCAAACTGCTCATTAAATCAGTCAGAAACTAAAGCAGCATGTTTGGATTAAAAAGACGACTGATTGATGAACATGATCAGCTCCTGACTAATCAATAACATTAATTATGACCGTATAGAGTGCAGTGATACAGGTATTTTTATCTGGTGTAAAGGTGCAGCAGAGATAGAAGAAGAAGAAGAGTCGTGACCGGGACACTTCCTCCCTCCAGCTGCCGCTCATCACTAACGAGAGACTGTTAACGAGCTGCAGTTAACGAGAGACTGTTAACGAGCTGCAGTTAGCGAGAGACTGTTAACGGGCTGCAGTTAATGAGAGACTGTTAACGAGCTGCAGTTAATGAGAGACTGTTAACGAGAGACTGTTTCTCGTAAACTGTCTCGTTAACAGTCTGTTGTTGACTGTTAACGAGCTGCTGATGAGACGACTGATGACGTGTGACAGAATCAGACTTCAGATTAGATGTTGTGATGAGGCTGTGAGGAGGCATCTGAGCAGCAGGGGGCGCCACACTGCAGAGAGACAACATGAAGCAATTCAGGTCAACACTCACCTTCAACACACCTGAAAACACCTGAACACACCTGTCTGCCGGAGGAGCTAAACCAGTTCATGTTTAAACTGTTTACATATATCAGCTGAATGTTTGTCTTCTTCTTCTCTTTTAAATAAAACATGTTCTGGATGTGTTTGTTTAAAGGGACAGTTCGTATTATTTTAAGTATGGTTGTATGAGGTACTTCTCCATGTACAGTGTGTTACCTACAGCAGATGGAGGTCGAGTTTCTGAGTTGTTGGTCTGCTGCTGCCTCCATCTGTTAGTTTGTGTTATTGTGTAGTTTCAGTGAATCTGAATTAACCCCTTAAAACACTGAATTCTCACAATGACAAACAAACTAATAGATGGAGGCAGCAGTAACTCCTGTGTTCTGTGAGCTAAAATGACTGATTTTGTGAATGGAGTTTGGTTGGTTTGTAGAGAGTGAGATTTGTCTGAGCTTTCTACATCTGTACTCCTGCTGCTTCTCCAAACATCTACTGAAGGCAACACACTGACTGTGGAGAAGAACCTCACAGAACTTCAGGTAATACGGACTGTCCCTTTAAGAGCCACTGATGGTGTTTGAAGGGGGATGTGACCTGCTGTTGCATCATGGGAGCAGCAGATGTTTATGTCAGTGACCTGTTTCTCTCTCTCTCTCTCACCAACACACACACACACACACACACACACACACACACACACACACACACACACACACACACACACACTCAGTCGTCGTCGCGGCTCCTCCTGTAGATCGGCACGTTGATGCTGTGGAACGCCGGCACCCAGCGGTTGTCATGGAGACCCACGTTGCAGCCAGGGGCGTCCCTGTGGGCGCCGTGGCAACACATCCAGTATCCTGGGCCGTACGGCAGCGCCTGGCAGTACGGCTTGTGGTGCCAGCGGCACAGCGAGACGTCGCCGCGCCCGTAGCGCTTCTTGCACTGTTTGCAGGGGTCGTCACGGTAACGGGGGTCGGACACCCACAGCGAGTCGGCGGGCCGCACGCCATACGTGTCGATGATGAACTTGAAGTAGTGGCAGGTACACTTGAGCGCGGCGAGGCTGTGCGTGGGCAGCAGCACGAGGATCTTCAGCAGCAAGTGATGCGGCAGCACGGCGAGGAACGGCTGCGGCTCGAGTAGCTGCTGCAGCCGCTGACGCATCTCCAGGAAGTCCTGCGATACCGACGCACGCCGGCTCAGAGACCCCACGCCGCCGCCACTGCTGAGCTCCTCCTCCTCTGATGCACCCTGGCCCAGAGGCACCATGCCGCCACTGAGCTCCTCCTCCTGAGCTCTGTCAGCCTGTCTCCTCCTCCTCCTCCTCTTGTCTGCTTGGCTGCCAGAGTCAGAGCCAGCAGCAGGGAGGTGGGGCTGTGGGTCAAAGGTCATTTTGTGGCGAGGAGGGCGGGGCTCTGACTCTGTGGCGGGGCAGGGCTCTAAGGCAGCAGGAGATAGAAACAACAGGCCAGGCAGAGGCTCCGCCTCCTCTGACTGAGGGGGTGGAGCCTGAGTCTCCACCTGATCCTCAACTGCACCCTCACCTGAGGGGGAGGGAGGTGGGGTAAGGCCAGGTGAGGGGAGCGTGGCCAGAACTGCAGCAGGCGTTTCTGAGCAGCTGACTGACTCACCGCCAGCACTCTGAGCTCCTGGCAGTGATGATGATGACATCACTGATGATGCGGTTGATGATATCGGTGATGAGGGTTGGCAGGGGGCGGGGCTGTGGTCGGTGGTGGCGAGCAGGACTCGTCCCACCGTCCTCCTCAGGCTGTTGCTCCTCGACAGCTCACCCTCCGCCCGCCTCCTCAGACACTCCGACTCCAGCTTTGCCACCATATCCGACACCCTGACGCTATCTGGCTCCTCCCCCCTGGCCTCTGAGGGGGGCGGGGCTCTGGACAACGTGATGGAGGTGGAGCTCCTCTGGACGGCGAGGAGCGGTTTGGTGTCAGGCGGCTGCTCGCTGACTCTCTGCTCCAGGAACGCCACCATCTCCACCACCGACACCTTCTGCTCCTCCTCCTCTGCCGTCACTGCCTCGCTTCCGTGCCGCTCAGCAGAGTCCGGGCGCTGAGGAGACGGTTTGTGGGTGTGTTGCTGTACATCCACGCCTCGGGTCCTCTGTTCCTGCTGATTGTTTCCTGATCTGCGGCGCCGTTTGGCGCTGCTGTTTTCCTCCCAGCTTCCCTTCGCCTTCACGGCCCGTAACAGCCCTGACATGGCACCGTGGCTCGTACACACGGCTGGCGTCCTGTCTCGGCTGCCGGAGCCGCCAGGTGAGGTGTGTTCAGTGCCCCCAGCACCGTCGGCCCGCCCCCTATCTGAGGCGAAGATGGCGATCTTCTCGCGCACGTGTCCAGGTTTGATGACGGTCCAGATGTCCAGCGGGGCATCGGCGTCTTCTGTGGCGGTCTGGTACAATCTGAGCGAGTCGTGGTTCTCGTAGCCTGGCGTTGGAGGGAGGAGCTGCAGGGTGGCGGCGGGCGATGCCTTCAGCCGCAGCGACGCTGTGCTGCTGATGTGGTTGTTGTTGTTGTTGTTGTTGTTGTTTGTGGCGCTGCTGCAGCGGAGCGTGTTGGTGGAGATGACGCTGAACGGCAGGCGGCTGCTGCTGATGTTGCCATGGTTACTGCTGCAGGTCCTCACATAGCGTCCGCTCTGCTGAGACAACGTCTGGACGCCGACTGCCTCCAAACGCAGCTCTGAGCGCACGAGCTTCGGATACGACTTCAGGTGCATGATGGTCCTGAGAGACAGAGAGACGAGGGGGCGGGGACACAGATGACATCATTAAAACCATGAAAACACAACACTGCCAACTACAGAAGGACATTTGTGAAGAAACTGCAGCACGAATGCTGCTGAAAGCTGAAGAGCAGCGGCGGCACTAAACACAGAATAACATCAAGAATGTATGAAAGACATTGAATATTTTAAGGTTTGTTGAAAAACTGGCGCCAAACTGCATCGCTGGCTTTAATCTGTGTGAAGAGACAGTTTGACCCGAAAAAGTGAGAAATATTAAGTTGTGATTTAAAGAAGAATAAATCTAACGTACAGACTTTAAGTATGAATGAGTAGATAAGAG
>JAWZSL010000003.1:12748879-12761379 GCA_034769285.1 Lutjanus argentimaculatus | reverse complement strand
TCATTTTATTTTTGATGGCAAAATCCCCACAACACTTGGTAAAGTGGTGTATTGTGTGCGAACCATTTTAAATCGGACTGCTGCAAAATCTGCTGCGGGGCATGCAGGAGGAGAGAAGGACTCGTCACAATAATGGACTATATATGCGTTTAAATCAATACAAATGAGTCTTCAAAATGAACTAACCATGTGATGATAATGGAACTATTGAATGCATGCCTTTTATAAAGTCACTGTGGTAACTCTGTGTAGCTGTTTGCCAAGAAGTGGTGTAATTCCGTTTTCTACTGGTACAAAAGGGACACAAGCACATCAGCTCAGGTAAACAGAGAGACATGGCCCAGGCTAATTTAAACCACGCCCACCCCCTGAGAGGGGCGTGATAGTCACAGCTCATTTGCATTTAAAGCTACAGGTACAGAAACAGCTCGTTTCTAAAGAGGCTGAACTAGAGGGATACAGAGGCCTGCTGATCTGTATGATCCAAGTGGTGTTTTATGAAAGAAACTTCAAAAGCATGTTCTGAGGACCTCTGAGACCGATAAGATAAGAACTTAATAGAAAGGGGCAGAATATGAGACCTTTAATGTAAACATGAAGCAGGTTAGAGGTTAGTTCTTCTACCATTTACAGCATCAGTTCTCTGAGAACCTCTTTCAGGAACTGAAATATCCTGAACTGAATCAATTAATGAAATGTGGATCAATACTGAGCCCTATTAACACACACACAGAAACATGCACGCGCACGCACGCACGCACGCGCGCACGCAGCACGCACACACGCACGCACGCACGCACGCACACCTGCGGTGTGACCCTTATATATTCCAAGGATTCATCTAGAACACACCCAGGCGGTTCTTCTGAGGACACTTTTATGTTATGGTACAAAGAACCCTTGGCAAATTCTTCAGAAGCAAATAGTTCTGGGTAGAACCACAACCCTTCAGGAAGAACCCTTTTAGAACCCTTATTTCTAAGCGTGTAGCCTATAGAACACATAAAGAGCTACATGTTTATTTGATAAAAGATTGATTAAATTTTACATGATCGATCAAATTCTTAATGACATATTAATTATTGATTAATTGTTATCATCCTTAGTTAACTCCACCCATGTGACTCCTGCAGGACATTAAATCAAACTCACAAATGAGCACATATTACCCAGAATTCCTCAGTGTCCTGTGGAAACTCTGAGGTGAGGAAGACCTCTGATCCTGCTTCAGTCCAGCCTCTGACCTCACACTCCACCGTCCAATCACATTCAGGATCAATAAATGAGACAGGGAGGCTGCAGGTGCATCATGGGAGCTGTAGGCTTTCAGTGTTTGTTGACTGCTCTGGTTTTAAGCAGAGCAGCTGTTTGGGTCATGTGACCATGTTTACAGGCCTGTGATTGGTCAAGATGTGAAAGGCTTGTTTCAGCCTGTTCACCCTCACTGCCAAACCACAAGGCATGCTGGGAAAACACCACAACACTCAGTTCTGCTCTGAGAGAGAGAGAGTCATCTTGGACTTTGATCATCATGATTTGACCATCATCTGATGTTTTAGATACCAAATAGACGCAGGACTCGCTGATCTGAGAGATGTCATGAAACTTCAAAATAAAGGGAGGAAGTGACTCTTATTGTGGAGAGACAGAGAGAAGAAACAGTGAAATCAGAGCTCAGTGTGTTTGTGTATTTTCAGTCTGGTGGGTTCATCAGGATGCAGTTCAAAGTGCAGCTGCAGTGTTTACAGGAACAGCTGCTGATCACTGATCAGATCAATAAAACAACATGTCAACAGGAAGTGATCAGAACATACAGGAAACAGAGCAGGAAGAGAACAGTACAACTGTGACAGTTGATCAGTTACAGTTAATTAAAAGATGACTCAAAACATTTAATCCATTAAGTTAATAATTGATTAATCGTTGCAGCTCTTATCAACATTTTCTGATATTTTATGGACCAAACAATTGATTGATTAATGGAGAAAATAATCAACACTGATCAACAATGACAATACTTGTTAGTTGTGGCCCTAAAAGACAGAAGTAATGAAGAGTTGAGTTTTATTTTCAGCTGTTGGAGCCTGCTGACACCTGATCAATCTGACTGATATCTGACATTTAGTGGCAGTAAATATCATAATATCATAGTTTTGGACCCACCCCCTCCTTCTGCTGGTCACAGCAGTCTTTAATCAGTTTTAGTAAGGCAAGTCTCAAGTCCTCAAATTTGTGACTTAAGTCACTGACTCGAGTCCCCGACCTCCTGAAGACGACAACAAGTGAGGCTGCAGCGAGCGCTGCGCCTCGACTCATCGAGAAGAAAAACAACACCTACATCCTCATCCTGAAATACACCTCAGATTTATTTCTGTTGCAGACAGCTGATCTGCTGTGTAGAAATTATGTTCATTTGTAACGGCTAGACACTAAAGGCTAACGTGTTTAGGCTAACGCAACCACAGCTGGTGGCAGGTTATTCTTCAGTTTGTGTCATCTGTCTGTTAAATCGGTCGCTCTTCCTTTTTTTTTATTTTAGACAAAGAGCTGCTCCGATGAGCTGACAGGAGCTGTGTGTGTGTGTGTCTGTGTGTCTGTGTGTGTCTGTGTGTGTATAGAAGTTCAGACAGCAGAGAGACACAAACAACAACAAACATCACAATCTTATGATGTGTTTCTATGACGACAGCCTGCCCAGTTTACCAGTTACACCAGTGAAACAGAGACGCTGTGCAGACGGTGCATGTCTGTCTCATGTTCTCACCACAGCTCTGCATCGAGACCTCAGGTTCATTTAGTCTGAGCATCACTGCAGGATGAACCCTTGAAATCCAAGTGCATCTTTAAAATAATTTAACTCTAATCTCACCTCTGTTTTGTTTTTCTCTGATCCATAAAAACGATCTGATCGATGACTCGGAACTGTGAGTTTAGTGATAATTGAGCAGTTGGGACAGTCCAGCATCTGTGAACATGGGGCAGAAATGTTCCATCGGAAGGATGATGTTCTGTTTGTTCTGATTCTGTTCTGTGTTCTCTGAGAATGTGCACACGCCTGTTTTTTTATGTGCGCAGGATTTACGCCAATTAAACATCACAGATGAGCTTCATTTCTCTCCTTATCAGACTTTTGTCTGTTTGGTGATTTTGGACCTTTATCACCATGGCAACAGTAGAAGCTTTGAAGCATGTGTGTCAGCCGTACTTGATTAATCAATAACAAAAACAGTTGGCAACTGAATTTATGTCCATTACAGATTAATTGATTTGATCTGGTTCCTGCAGTGTTCTGGTTCTGTTTGGTTCCTGTAAACACACACCTGGATTCAGGCTGCACAATTAATCACAATATGTCCAACTGCGATATCCAAATCATAGAACCAGAACCAGACCACAGTTATTTTGAAAAAGGAACAATGTGAGAAAACATCATCATAATGACCTTCTGTAGAGCTGCAGAGATGAGCTGACCTAAAAACCTTTGCTCTCCAGATGTTTGTTTGGTTCAAACCTCAATAAATATCACATCTAGGGATGTTCCTGCCGACTAATTTCCCTGTCGATTAAATGCTAAATTTAATTCAGACTAGTCTAACACTAAGAAATCGCTCAGAAAGCAGTTAAAACTGAGCAGAATTTATTCATTTATATGTTAAACACTGTCCAAAAAAAAGTGCATATTAAGAGCCATTTGAAGCCGTTAATCACAGTCAACAATCGCCAAATCGTACTTTAAATGCAGCAGAACTGCACGCTACTTTGCGCTGTGCAATACAAACATTACATATTAATATATAAAACGTGACAACAACTCACTAAATGCTTCAACTTTTCAGAGTGAACAGGATCACAGTGTCTGCAGATAAACAACCCAGAGCTGATGACAGCTGCCAGCCTAACACACAGTGTGGCTAATGTTAGCAGTGCTAACAGCAGCAGCAGCTGCTCTGCCTGCAGGTTTATGTCCGTGTCTGTGCTGAATGTGGTCACATGTTTCTCCAGTCAGTGATTATAAACCAGTTTATTCTGTCACAGTCTACATTCAACATTATTTCTATTTTCTAGATTAAAACACTGACAAACCGCGCTGGTTTTATGAGCCGTCATCTGTCCAGCTTTGCTGATACAAACATTCTGGGCAATCGGGGCGTACGCGCTTACGGCAGAGGGGCTGCCATCTGATGGGGCCACAGCCCTGACTAGTGGTGGGCGGCAGAATAATACCTTAGAGGCAACAGATAACTGGCATTGTGCATGAATGAAATATTAATAAATAGTTTAAACAACTAGTATTTCTGGTGCTGACTAGTGAGGGTGGAGATGTTTAATCATGTAGTCGACTAATCACGTGCATCCCTAATCACATCATTATGATTTTAAGAGTTTTACTTTTCTGTGAACATTAAAACTGTGATGCAAAACTCATCATTTCCACTGATTGTATCACATATCACAATTTCAGTCACAATAATTGCAATATGACTTTTTTACTAAATTGTGTAGCCCTGACAGAAAGTGGATCATGTGATTTGTTCACACTGTCACGAAAAAATAAACACAGATCTGAGTCACATATGAGCCAAATAAACACCCGGGCCTGCAGCGTGAACGTAGCCACAGAAACCTGGAGACTGTCGTCATGGAAACAGGGAGATCAACTAACCAACTCAGCTCCAGATGTTGAACGTGATCATAAACAAGTTACGACTCAAACCAGGATCCAGATGTTGATGTAAATGACTGGAACCAGAATCACAGAGCAAAATATGATCAAGCCAACACGTTTGGTTAATTTGAATCTCTATTGGTTGACTGATCAATCACTCAATAAATAGATCAATAATTATAATCAGCTGTTAAAACTGATTCATCATTTCAGTCTCTCTGCTGCAATTTGACAGAAAATGGTGAAAAATGTCTCTCAAAGTCCAAGATGACGTCCTCAAATGTCTTGTTTTGTCCACAACTCAAAGATATTCAGTTTACTGTCAGAGAGGAGGAAAGAAACCAGAAAATATTCACATTTAAGAAGCTGAAATCAGAGAATTTTCTCTGCTTTTTTAAATCAAAAACTGACCCAAAACAGGGTAAATTAATCCTGTCACAAGCTTGTCAGGTCCAAATGTGGAGCATTCGGAGGGACACGTGCTGCCACCCTGTCAGATGAAAATAAACGTTACAGGAAAAATATCTGATAATAATAATGATAACAACAACAACAACAACAATAATAACAATAATAATAAAATTAGCTGTTTAATCATATTGAGTCATTTTTTAATTAAAAAAAATCACAATTATTTGATTCTAGATTCTTAAAGGTGAATGTTTTCTGATTTCTGAAGATGTCATCTTGGACTTTGGAAAACAAAAATCAATATTTCTCACTGCTTTCTGATCATTTTTAAAGCAAGGCCATAAAAAATAGGTCAAAGATTGAAAAATAGGTCCAAACATGTGGAGTACACAATGTACCTCATTCAATCTTTGATCATTACTGCTCAACAGATTGATCGATAAAAATAATCGTGACAGGAAATACTTTAAAAATAGGTCCAAACATGGTTATGTTGCTCCAAATGCATTTAAAGCAATACTCCACCCTAGACTCATAACCCACTCAGTATGTACTCACCTCTGTGCTGATGTGATGATGGTGAAGATCTTCAGTTCACAAAACAAACCTGGAGTTTCAGCAGAAAACAGGGTTGCAGCCAAATCCAGTACAATGGCAGTGAATGGAAACCACGGATAAAATGTTAAAAAAAGAACACAAAACAAACACAAAATGTCTCCATCCTGCTCGTGTGGTGTAATCCAAGTGTCCGTGAGCCGCGACATTAAAATTTAACCACAAAAGACGCCATTTACGCCATGTTATGTTATGCCATAGCGTGTAGTAGGTAGGCAGTCAACATGGCATCGATCTCGTGAGACTTCGTATATCTCTTAATGGACACACATGTAAAAATATCACAAGATCTCTTGTGCATCTGGCTCGAGTCTGAGAGGCTACAGTTGACATTTTGGCTAAAAATATGGTGTAAATGTCGTCTTTTGTGGTTAAATTTTAATGTCACAGCTCACGGACACTTGGATTACACCACACGAGCAGGATGGAGACATTTTGGGTTTGTTTTGTAGGGGCGCAACGGATCGCAGTTGATCTGTGTCCCGTACGGATCGCCCTCCACGGTTCGGCATGTGATCCGCGGACTACATGTGAGCATCATAGTTTTACTGTCACTGTTACTCTTGTATAAGTTATAATACCTGAAATCTCAATGCAGAGTCACAGTGAAAAGACAGGACAGATGCTGCTGCAGCGCATCTCTGTGAAGAGCGACTGATTTAAAATCCGTCATATTATCTTGAGTGAAATCCAGACCATGACTTTTTTCACTGATGTAACTATGCTGTTGTCATAGAAACAGATCATAAGACTGTGATAATTATTGAAACTTTGGCGATATCAGCTGTCTTAACTTCTACACAGCTCCTCTCTGATCACTGCTGCAGCTCTGTCTCACCCTGTCTGTGACACAGTGTGTCTGTGCTGATTGATTACTCGTAACTTCTAACCAATCAGATGTGCTGTAGGCGGGACATTGAGCCAGACTACAGAGCATAGTTGTGTATTATACTGTGCAGTGTATAATGATCTAATGTATGTATATAGAACTGTTCTGTATACATTTGAAGTTTTTAATATTATTACCATTATCATTACTATCATCATTATTATTACATTACATAACTATGGTGATAATTACAGACAGACAGAGCAAAGCCAAGTGCATTTTAAAAATAATTTAACCCTAATCCCACCACTTCTTTCTTTTGCTGATCTGAAAAATGATCCGATTGGTGACTCAAAACCGTGATACGATCCGAACCGTGAGTTTTTTGATCTGTTGGACCCCTATTGTTTTGTGTTCTTTTTTTTACATTTACGTTTGATCTCCATTCACTGCCATTGTACTGGATTTGGCTGCAACCCTGTTTTCTGCTGAAACTCCAGGATTGTTTTGTGAACTGAAGATCTTCACCCATCATCACATCAGCATAGAGGTGAGGACATACTGAGTGATTAAGGCAAGGCAATTTTATTTATATAGCACCATTCAAACACAAGGCAATTCAAGGTGCTTTACAAGAACTTGGAAATACATTAAAATAAAACATAAAACAAACATTAAAAATTGCATTTCAGATCATTAAAGACAAAAGCTAAAAGCAAGATTATCATGTAGGGGTGGAATGTCACTTTAAGTAACCGAAAACAAAGAATTTGACCTTTGACTCACAATTATTAATCAATCATCATAACAGATAGTGATTAATTTAATAGTTGAAAACTAAGGGATTAATCATTGTAGCTCTGGGGTATTGATCTGTTATCTCTTAGCTGCAAGTCAGTGACTCTGAACATGAGCAGGTTTGAGTTCACTAGTCCTTTAACCAGCGTTAACCAGCTCTACTAGCTACCTAACCTGCAGCTGCAGGGTTAGAATTGCTGAATGTGCAGTCTGAAGCTAACAGCTAAGCTAACACAGCTGCAGTCTGAGGCCTCTGCAGCTTCACAGACTGACAGCTGTTAGCAGTTAGCATGAAGCAGGAGGGACGCTCAACACTCTGCTAACAGACAAACAAGAAGTCAGTAACCACAACTGACTTCAGAAACAAGTCGCTAACTTTGTTAGCCACAGAGCTAACTAGCATGTTACTAGCTGCGGCCGTCCGCAGCCATGATACACCTGGCTAACTGACTAGCCTGTGTGGCTAACTGACACCGAGGAAAACTACGTGTCGACATTTTAACGGAACAGAAGTGACTTTACGGTGAATGTGTCGGTTTGTTTTGACAGGAACACACACAGACAGTTAGCATCAGGAGCTAATGATGAAGCTAACAGTCAGACAGAGGAGAGGCCGAGGGTCAGTCTAACCTGTCGTCTCTGTCCGCAGGAGAAGAAAAAGCTGCTGGCAGCGACACGAATACCGCCCTCCCGTCCTCTCCGGTGTGTCGCGGTCCCGGTCAAGTCTCCCGGTGTCCGTTCGTTCACTGAACTGATGATTAAACGACGTCTGAAAACGTTAAATTCGGTTTAAACGAGGCAGAGACGCTCCTGTACCTGTCTGTTCCTCTCAGAAAACTAACTACTAACTGGGCAGACTGACGTCCAGCTGGAGCTGCTGCGTCATGACGTCACGAGTCTGACAAAGATCGTCTATATAGACAAGACATCATTTCTCACTTCCACTGTATGGATTCCAAAATATTTTGGATCGATATGCAGAAAAACAGGTGAAAGGTCGTGCTTTATGTATTTTTTGCGTATATATATTTATTTTTTAATCATTTTGAAAATAACTCAATGAAGAAATAACTTTTCAATCCAACTGTTAATGATTTTGGGCGACTTCCACATACATAACATGTAGTTGAAAAATATAAAAACGAATTTTACCTTACTTCTAATCGATATTAACATTATATTATAATTTAATAGTCCAACTGAAAGATTAAAAAAAAGCAACAAAGACCCAAATTATAGAATAGAATAGAACAGAATAGAATAGAATAGAATAGAATAATACTTTATTGATCCCCGAGGGGAAATTTCATTTCAGTTACATCCCGTCCATTTTTTTTTTTTTTTTTTTTTTTTAGAATAGAATAATACTTTATTGATCCCCGAGGGATAGGACGATTCCCACCTCCTTACCTATGGATATAAATCCCTTTACTGAATGTTATTTTATTGTACTTTCTATGTCATAACTGAATTTCCTGGCACCTCTTTTTGTTCCTTAAACTTGTTTACATATTCCATTCTGTTATTATGATGTCAATAAAGTTTTTTTTTTAAAGCTGCAACAAATGAAGAAAAACGACTACATACAGAATAAATGATTAAATTTACATATTTGGACTTTAATCTGCATTTTATTTATTTATTTAGCTACTGTAGGTAACACACAGACAGAACATAATCTGAACTATAATAATATGTTATATTAAATCTTTGTGTTTTATTCTAAATATCACAGACAAAAAACAAAGTTGTCTAATTCTTTCTTTAGTATTAAAGATGTTTTAAAAATGTTTTTTGTTTTCTTTATACTGATTGTTTTGTCATTGTATTGTTAATTAAGAGTTTTATATTTATTTTCAGAATTATCTATTTATTTACATTATATAAGCTTGAATGATGCTTAATGGCTAATAAATCAGTTTGTATCACTTCAGGTTTGTGACTTGATAAATTTCTCAGTGATTTTAGTCCAGAGCAGCAGGGACAGAGTGAGACCTCCTGTCCATCAGTAATTCATCTGTGAGGCAACTTCTGCTTCAACAACAACTTCCCAGTGACTCCTCTTCCTCAGTCTGTGTGACAGCATAAGACAAGAACATGGCCTGACTTTGGTCAGTATGAAATGCTGGAGGGCTTTTAATTGAAACAAGGGCTTTTAATTTGAAATGAGGGCTTTTCATTTCAAATTAATACAGGAAATGGTGGCATCCATTATCCTCACAAGATGCAGACTGTATAGGCCATGAAACTAAACCAGACAGGACATATTTTCAGAGTTGAAAAGCTCCACCAACTGGTAGAAAAGCAAGCTGACACCTGTGGTGGTCGCTGGCTCACCAGCTGGCCTGTTCTGCTGCACAGATACAAACACACACAAATAGATTTAAGATGAACTCTTTATTAATACGAGTCAAACAGAAGAAAAGGAGTATAAGAGGATCCACTGAGAACCTTATGTGGATCTTTCTAAGAACACTTTATCCTAATCAAGAATCATCTACAGATCAATAGAAGATATATGTTGGATTAATTGAAGATCTGCTGGGATCAACTGGTGATCATCTACAATCGTTTAATGATAATTTTCTCTGGATCTATGGTGAATATCTGCAAATCTACAGGATCTAAGGAGCAGATAATCTATTGTGGATCCATCTTCAATATTATGTTCATTTTAGATTTACTAATAATCTCCCGTAGATTACTGGGAATCTAGAATGGATCCACTTATGATCCCCCATAGATCTCTATTGGATCCCCAGAAGACCTCTGTTGGATCCCCAGTAAACATCTGGTGGATCTCCAGTAGATCATAGTTTGATCCCCAATAGATCTCAGGTGGATCCCCATCAGATCTGTGGTGGATCTCCAGTAGATATCTGGTGGATCTTTTTCAGTAGATCCCTGTTTGACACAAGCAGATCTCTGATTGATCCCCATCACATCTTTGTTTGATCCCCACTGGATCTCTGGTGGATTCCCCAGTAGATCTCAAGCAAATTCCCAGTAGATTGTTGGTGGGTCTCCAGTAGATCTCTGGTGGATTTTTAGTGGATCTCCAGTGGATCCCTGATTAATCCACATCGGAACTCTTGTGAAGCCCCAGTAGATCACTTGCGGATCTCATGTGGATTAATTGATAATCTCTTGTTGATGTAAAGATGACCACGCCCACCCACCCCCAGTCCCCCTTAGATATGTAGTTGATCTCCAGCGGATTCCCGGTGGATCTGTGGTGGATCCGGTGATCTGCCTCAGGGCAGTTTTTCCATGGTGACCTTGGACAAGGTGACGTCATAGTAGATGGCGAATAGTTTGATGGATGACAGGTTGTTGAACCGGTGTCGGAACGTCAGCAGGTGACTGCCGTCGACTGCCACCTTATACTCCGTGTTGGTGCAGAGGATCTTGATCTGCAACAGCAAAGCAACAAACAGTCATCCACCTGCTCACATACTCACAGACTGGCCCTTTAACGACGCGGTGGTGCATTCAGGAACCCTCTGCCATCATGCAGACATTAAATACATCACCACATGTAGATGAAAAATTCTTTTCTCTAACTAACTAATTCACAATCAACATCATTTCCAAAAGTAAAAGATGTTTAAAACTTTTTCTTTGTTTCCTGTTGTCGTGTCTCTCTTGAACTATTGGCTACCCCCCCCCCCCCCCCCCCCCACCCCCACCCAACTACCAGTGGTACTGCTCCGGGTGATCCAAATCTGTAAACTTTCAGAAAATGTGCAGAAATACGAACAAAATGAATGCAGAGTACAGACAGAAAGCTACCTCTGTGTATGTATGTGCATCTGAAGCATAAATGAGCCTTTAGGTGTGTAAATGAAATATTTGACCTCGAAGCTCTTCCCCTGGACAAAGGGAAAGTTCTTCAGCTCTCTCTCCTCTGTCCCCCACTTCTGGCCAATGAAGCTGTTCCTGACGAGTGTCCGCTGGCCTTGGTCGTTGAAACGAGGGTTAAAGTGAAAGGCTATGTCCTTTCCACTGCTCAGATCCACTGTGAACCTAAAAAACAGCAGAGACCGTCACTGACTGGCTGAGTCCAGCAGGTGAGAGACAAACTGACTGAATACTGTCAAACTGTCCAACTGTTCCAGAGTAAAACATGAAATCAAATGTTCAGTCATCATCAAGTAATCAATGAATCAATGAATCGTCACGTCTGCACACATTACTCCCTCTTTATCCACCCCTCCACCCGTCTATCCCCCCCCCCCCCCCCCCCCCCCCCCCCCCCCCCCCCCCCCCCCCCCCCCCCCCCCCCCCCCCCCCCCCCCCCCCCCCCCCCCCCCCCCCCCCCCCCCCCCCCCCCCCCCCCCCCCCCCCCCCCCCCCCCCCCCCACCCCCCTCCATCACGCTGAGAGTGTTTCACACTGACTTGTCAGCGTTGGATTTGACCGTTCCACCGATGGTGATGAGCAGTTTGTCATAAATTCCATTGGGAAGTTCCTGGTGGAACGGAACCGTCTGCCAACAAGAAAACAACTGTTAACTCCGTCCGTCCATCCATCCATCCGTCCATCCATCCATCCATCCATCCATCCGTCCATCCATCCATCCGTCCATCCATCCATCCATCCATCCATCCACCCTTCCGTCCATCCGTTCATCCGTCCATCCATCCATCCATCCATCCATCCATCCATCCACCCTTCCGTCCATCCATCCATCCATCCATCCATCCATCCATCCATCCACCCTTTCCGTCCGTCCGTCCGTCCGTCCGTCCGTCCTCCATCCATCCATCCATCCATCCACCCTTCTGTCTATCCGTCCGTCCGTCCGTCCGTCCATCCGTCCATCCATCCATCCATCCATCCATCCATCCATCCATCCATTCATTTCTCTCTCCTACCAGATTCTGTTGTGGGGCAACAGGGAAGCTGGGTCCAGGTCCAGGTCCAGGAGCAGGAGCAGGTCCAGGTCCAGGTCCACCAGGACTGGGCCATCCTCCAGGTGCAGTGGGTTGTGGAGAGGGCCAGGCTCCTCCTCCTCCACCAGCACCAGGCCAGGTGGGGTTGGGACTTGGACCTCCAGGCCAGGTGGGGTTGGAACTTGGACCTCCAGGCCAGGTGGGGTTGGGACTTGGACCTCCAGGGAAGCCGGGGTTAGAGGGCTGACCTGGAGCAGGTTTTCACACAAACACATGGGGTCTTTATT
>JAWZSL010000003.1:12658879-12743879 GCA_034769285.1 Lutjanus argentimaculatus | reverse complement strand
AGACAGTTTGACTGTAGAAATCTGAAAGTGATGCAGCACGTTGACCTGAATGAAGGTGCAGACTGAGCTTTTCTCCACAGTCACCTCAGCTCCTCCTCAGACCTCAGAACCTCCAACAATTGATTATGTAAATTAGATAATAAATTATAGATAAAAGATATCACAGCCCTTCTTTAAGGCTCGAAGGAAAACAATGTCAGGTTTTCTTGACTTAGTTTTCCTTTTTAGCAAGACAGCAAACACTAAAACATTTTCAAACTTTTTTAGCTCTCAAATAATATAAAGTTTTCTTTTCAGTGAGCAACAATAGAACTTTTTTTTTTTTTTTTTTTTTTTTACATTAAGTTAGCTAGCAAACAATATTTTTAAAAAACTTTTTAGCTAGCTAATGAGCAGCGTAAGATTTTGTTACATTTTTAGCTCACTGCCAACAATGTTAGGTTTTCTTGACTTGGTCTCACTCTTTAATTATCTGTCAAACTATATAACATCTTCAAAAACTGTTTAGCTGCAACCAAATAATGTGATTAATTTAAGCTAACATTTGAGGACATCATCTTGGACTTTGATCAACATTTTACAACATTTTATGACCAAACAACTAATCAATTAATTGATAAAATGATCAACAGAAATAATCAATAATGGAAATAATCACAAAGTTCCTCCTGCAGCACATTCAGCAGCAGGACGACTGCACAGGAGACGTGTTTCTGTTATTTTGTCCACCGTCAGAGACACAAACAGGCCGGACAAAATAATACACACACTTCAAACAGCTGCTGTGTGTGTGTCTGTGGTGGTGGGTGGAGTCAACCTTCTCACGCCAAACACACCACAAACAGGCTCCAGCAGGAAGTTACACGTCACATGATCCCCACACACACACACACACACACTCACACACACACACACACACACACACACACACACACACACACACACACACAACACACACACACACACACACACTCTGCAGACTTTTCCTCTTCACCGGCTCTGAGGTGATTCTTCTCACTGTGCAACTAACAATTATTGATCATTTTCTCCATTAATCAATTAATTAATCCTGTCACAGTCCTGTCAAAAGATTAAAAACATGTCCAAACATGTCCGTCCACGTCCTCCACATGTTTGGACATATTTTTAATCTTTTGATAAATTCTAACAAGACGAGTGATTTTTTTTTTTACAGAGAAACAACAGATTTTTTGTCATTTTGTCTTTAAAGTTTTTCATTTCCTGTTTCTGTTCCTGTTTGATTTGATCGTCTGATTCAAAGAAGAAGAAGAACTCAGAGACTCTGATGATGAAATTAAACAATTAAAGTGTGAAGAAGAAGAAGAAGAAGAAGAAGAAGAAGAAGAAGAAGAAGAAGAGTTGACGTACCTGAGAGTTCACCTGAGAGCTGCACACTGACACACTGACTGTGTGTGGAACAGGAGAAGGTTCTAAGTGTGGAACCTCGCCTGTTCCCACATTAGACCACACCCCCCACACACACTGACACACACACCCAGTGGGTGTGTATTTGGGTATTTTGGGTTGGGAAGCGTTGCCATGTCAACATTCTTCTTAAATGAACTTTGTTGAAAACATTTTTTCTCCTCCCACATTCAGACACTTGAGATCAAACAGGATTATTGATGATGGATTGTTGGTTTACTTTAGGCTCTGTGTTGCCATAGAAACTAAGAATGATCAGATTAGTGTGAGATCAGACCCACCTTCAACCAGAGGTGACAAAGTTCACACGTTCTACTTCACGTTCACGTTCTTTCTGCAGTACAAGTACAGACACATAAAAAGTCAAAGTAGAAGAACTGATTCAACTTTTTACTGCAGTAAAAGCAAAAACATTCAGACTCTGAAATGTCCTCAAAGTATCAAAGTCAAAAGTGGACATCATTTATGTCTTCTTATGTCTTTTATGTCTTTTTCTGTGTTTTTTGTTGTTCTTCGTTTTGTTACATTGTTTTTGTTTGGTTATGTCTTTTTGTCTGTCTCATCCCGTCTGTCCTGTGTGATAAACTCTGATGGATCCACCAGTGAATCGTCTTTCCTATGTCTTATTGTTTCGTCCATTCAGGTTGAAATCAGTCTTGATGTTGGAAGGCGGCGCACAATGATGCAAAATAACAATAATCAATAATTCACCTGCAATTCATTGATTCATTTAGAAAATAATTATTAGTTGCAGCCCTGAAAACTAAACACAACATTAAAAACGGTTCCCTCATTCAGTTCCCTCGTGTTCCTGCTTTACCTTTGCGGTGGAATTTGCCTTGCCTAGAGAGTGTTCTCGGGGTCTCGTCCTCCTCCCGAGGTACATGGCAGTGTACTGAGGCCTGGTCATAGGTCAATGATCCAAACTGGCACTGTAGCAATGAGTTAGTTTCTTGTCTGTTTCTGCCCTCCATGCTGATCGTAAAAAGGCAGCTGCACTGATAAGAGGGCAGTGCATCCCCCTGATCCTCTCCAAGGTCAGAGCCCTTCTCCTAAACAAACCGTCTCCTCACCCTCAATCAGAGCACACTGTGTGACTGAGGACGACAGACACTATGATTTAGAGTAACAAGGTAGGCTTGTTTTTAACTGGTGCCCAGTAGAATTTGTTCACATATATAGATGGATAAGTTATATCCATACATGGTAATAAGCTGAATTCCATGGGATGTCAGGAGATAGTTAAATATCTCCTCACCAGGAAGTAACCATCAGAATTGGGTTGCAGTCACAACACCTCATGTGTATTGCTAATCTTGAATTGTCCTCGATGGAGCTTCATTAAATCATCTGGGACTCCTGAACTCTTCTTCATTGTTTGAGTGAACCATTCTTCAGAATTTCCACCACAAAATGGCGTTGTCAGCAGGATTCCAATAAAATGACAAACTGGTAAGTGCAAAATTAATTTCTTTTGCCTTACCATGTTTGAGTTTGACGGAATCTAAAGTTCATACATGACAAATTTGGCTATAACTAAAGCAAAATTAAGATACATTCAAGAAATGGTTCAACTCATGTATAGAAAACAGACATTTCCATAAAAATAAAAATTTGGAAGTAATATTTGTGGTTGATATATTCGAGACTGATATCAAGTGGTAGGTTCCAGGACAGCTAAGGGCCCGTCATAGATAAAAATTCACAGTGAAGTTAACCCTTGGGAAGACGTTCTGGGGTAAGATGAAATAGGCTTATTTCAGTTAACCAATACTGGTGAGTGCATCTATGACCAGTGGGAACAGAGAGGCTCTGCTAAATACTGTTTCAGAGGCCTAGGCACCGAATTAATTGTATACACAAAATAAAGAAATTTAAAGTCTTGAAAGTCTCAAATTGCAACCACTAAACCAAACTAAAATACAAGAGTGTTAAGTCCCATGATGCTGCTCAAGTATTTTTTGATGTGTTGTTCGTGTTTTCTGTGCTGTGTATGTATTTGATGTATTGAATTGAGTGTGGCAAAATGGGTAACAATCAGTCCACAGCAGAGCCCAAATATAGATCTACAGTCAGCTCCTCAAAAGCTGCACGTAACTATGTCCCTTCATCACCAAGACCAATTCTAAAATCCAATGAGCTGACTGCTAAATCAACTTTACCAATTAAATCAAGAAAAACATTAGATGCCCCCAATAAGGCACTTTTTGAAAATCTTTTCCCCACACACACACCCGGTGGAATTGTTGGTAGACAGGAAGGATGGAAATGTGTGATCCCTTTTTCCTCTTTGTTGTCTGAGTGGACTAAGGATGAATGGCTGTGCGTGGGGTCTTTTGATGGTGAGAAGAGACAGTTGGCTATGGATCGAATGAGTTTTGTTAAGGGAAATCCGGAGTGGGATTTCCATTACATGACTGACTGTTTGAGAGTGTGGATGTAGGTGGATGAGCAGTGTGGAAAGGTGAAAGAGGATGGCAAGTGGTGTGAATGGGGCTCGGATGAGCTGAGAGAAACTATTAATCAGTGTGTTAAGTACGTTGCCTTGCGTCACGTCTATGTTGGAAACCGTGTTACAGACCAGAGCTGCTGAAATGGCTAAAATTAAAGATCGGCATGGTAATGACATTGCTGCTTGTGCTAAAGCTATGATGTATGGTTGGGCTGAGCGTCAAGGCAGAACTCCTTCTCCACAGTGTTTGATGGCCACTTTTACTGATGTGAAGCTTCCCTTTCCCCATGGGTTGTCTGAACAGCATACTGTCTCTTCATATCCTAAACAGGTAGATAACAGAGAGGTAGGAGCTCATGCAGGGAAAAGACAGACAGAGGAAGACCTTGTTTTGCTCACGGCTGCTGCTTTGAAAATAGAGTTAGATAGGAAAAGGGAGCAAGATAGGCAGAGAAGAGACAGGAAGGCTAGAGAGGCACAGGAGCAGGGAGAGGCAGCTGCTTTGCTCGACAGTGCTAGGGCATGAGTCAGATGAAGAGAAACAGGGAGAGCCACCTGAGAACACACACACTCAGACACAGAGCTACAGTCTCCAGCAACAGCAAAGGCAGACACAGAGACACACAGCAAAATACTTCATCCTATAAAGGGCCCAGGTCTTGTAAGAAAGTCTAGCTCAGAACTGAAGAGATTGTTATGAGACAATGTAGAAAAACCTAAATCATCCAGTAGAAGAACACAAAGCCTTGGCAGGGAGAAATCTCATTCAAACTATTACTTGTGGTTCTTTCAAACATGCACAGTTTATGACTGTTTAATTCCAGATGTCCACCAATTTTTGACATTCACATATGGGAATGAGTGAACTTTGTGTAAAGATGAATTTCAGTTCCCACAACCAGAGAATGGAGGCCAGTGGCCTAACCATAAAACTCTAAACACATGGCTAGAAAACAACGCTAAAGCTGCAATTAAAAAATGCGCGCAAACACGTAGTGACTTCTCAAAGGTTATGCATTGCATACAAGAGCCCAAAGAAGCAGATTACATACAGAGGTTCATCGAGGCATGGGACAATAATGCCGGAATAACTTGGGAAGAGAACGAAGCTTTCGCCATACACAAATGCTCTTGCATAATGTAAAGCCACACATAGCCTCGGGTTATAAACTGTCTGCCATGACTGGCAAAGTAAAGGCTGGCAAGACACAATTCACACACTGCTAAATATGCTCAGAAACCAGATTTTCACTCAAGGTGGCTCAGGTGGCAGCAAACAGATGGCACAGTTTGTAAACCCAGTCAACAGCCAGCAGAAAAATGCCACACAGCAATCAACCAAAAACAAAAGAAAAAGTAACTGCCACAACTGTGGCAGACCAGGACACTAGGCCTCTGAATGTAGAATTCCAAGATGCCCAGTCAGACTTCAAGACTCACGTGATCAATACTTAGACTACCACCCACGTGATCGATACCCTGACTATCTCCAACATGATCAAAAACCTGATTATCGCTACCCAGTGCTACCTGGCCCCGCACCGCGTTTAGCAATTCAGGAGCCAGGTGCAAGTCACATTAAGAACGAATAGAGAGGCCATGGAGGAAAAGGATCAGAGCAAACATCACAAATTTTTAAAGAAGCAACAAAAATTTATCATTCAACCTGCCCTGCAGGGGCTGCGGAGTATGAGAGCGAGAGAGGAGGAGGGGTTAGGTGGGTATTTATACCGGAAGAGGTGAGGTTGAGGTGTGGTCCTTCTCCTGAAACTCTGCTGGATAGCTTCAATTCACTAGCAAGGACCACACCATCAACAATATGCATTTAAGTGATTTATTTACAAGTGAACAAACGAAAATTTAAGCATAGTGATTGGGGTAAATCTTCTTCTTTACATGATGGCTGCATTTTGGGTAAACTTTAGAGGAGAATCCGCCGTAGCACCCGGGTGCGACGGATCCCCAAAAATCTTCAGTTATTTCAGATGGGATTGGGCAGATCTGAGATCTTTGAGGTCTGAGCGTATGTAGCGGTGGTACACTTGGGAAGACCAGTAGCCCATGATTTGTCTGAGGTGCTCAGGGATGCCATTATGGGAGGCCAAAGTGGCAGCTCCGATTCTAAAGGAGTGGCCAGAGAAATGACTGGGGTAAATACCAGACAAGGAGAGTATTTGATGGAAATGCTGGTGGAACCAGAAGCGGGTAGCAACTTGGCCTGACTCGGAGATGAATAAAGGATCTGACATGGTTGTGCTTTGGGATTTCCACGATTGCAAGTAGTTAGAAAAAGTCTCGAATGGATTAAGTGGTGATTGGATTTTGAAGTAGAACACAGGTGTGGGTTGCCCAAATTGGTTGGTTTTGGTTTGCTTCAAATAGAATACCATGGTATCGTCTGAGAAATGAGAAAGATCGGAAATGGAGGCGTGACAGCATGGGTCATAGTGCAGGGTGGTGGCTGATCAGACCAAATTTAACACACAGGGGGAAAACTATATAGACAACAACTAAAACTAACACAAAGAAACCCTAATCCCCCCCCATGATGTCAGAGCTCTTGGTCTGGTCTGTGAGAGGGCCCTCAGCCCCATCTTTTGTCTGTCTCCAACCAGGAAATATCATGTAGCAGCCAGGTAACTCAAAGAAAAGAGAAATGAGTTAATACAAACAAACAGCAAAATGACAAACAACGTAAACTAAATGTGTGCACTCCATCCAGAAAACAGTGTCTCATCAAAGTGCTAATAAACCAGTTTTTAACAAAACAAACTATGTGTGTTGTATGTCATTTAAGTGACTGCAACTCAAAGTAACTGAACATGTGGTAATGGTGTTTGTGAGTGTGTGAATATTTCAACCTTTTGTGTGGCTGTGGGCACGGCCATCACAGAGTATATCAGAATGGACTGCATGACCATTCATGGTCCCATAGTATAGCTGCAGCTATTGTGGGGTAGATTTCGAAGAGGGCGGAGGAAGCAACCTGGCTTTCTCTTGCAAGCTCTGGGGGCCATCTTGCAGTGAACCATCTTCTGTTGTAGAAACCCCCAAAACTGACAGAGGGAGTGGCATCAGTGAACAGTTGGATGTCCTGGGGGCGAGTCAACTGATTATCATAGAAAAAGGAGATCCCATTCCAACTGGCAAGGAGGTGGAGCCAGAGGCAGAGTTCGGCCCGACTTGGGCTGTCCAGAGAAATGGGACTCAAGAGTGATGGGACGGAAAAAGCGATTGATAGCAAGTGGGAGATGAAGGCTTGCCCTTGAGGGATGACGCGTAAGACGAAATTAAGGTGACCGAGAAGTGATAGAAGCTGCCATTTTGTACAAGATGGCGCGAGAAGGAAGTTGGAGATCAGGAGGCTCATACAGCTGAGCTTTTCAGTTGGGAGTGAAGCCTGGGAGAGATTTGTGATGAGGGTGATTCCTAGGAACTCGAGGGAAGTGGAAGGACCCTCTGTTTTCTCTGCAGACAGCGGAACTCCGAGATTGGAGAAAACAGAGGTCAGAGTGACCAGGCCTGAAGCAGGTGGTGAACAGGGAGAGGTGATGATGAGGAAGTCGTCCAGAAGGTGGACGAGGAATGGAATCTTATGATTATTAGACAAGATCCAGCAGAGGGCTTCTGACAATGTGTTGAAGAGTTTGGGGCTGCTTTTGCAGCCAAAGGTGAACCTGACAGCAAAGTAGTATGCACCTCACCAGCGGACGCCAAAGAATCGCCAGAAGTCAGGGTGGATGGAAAGGACTTTGAAGGCGCTTGTTATATCAGCTTTTGAAAGCCAGGACCCTTTACCAGCAAGTTTGATGAGGGTTATGGCGTGGTTGATGGTGGCGAAGTGAAGAGAATAGTCTTCACTTGGAATCAAGCTACTGATGCTGGGGACGGTACTGCCATGGGGTGCTGACAGGTCGATGATGATATATTTCTTTCCAGAGTATTTCCTGTTTGCGATACCAAGGGGGTTTATGCGGAAATTGGGGAATGGAGGATGCGTGAATGGGCCGATCATAAAGCCTTCTTTGACTTCTTTGGCGAGCAAGCTGTTGACAGATTCTGGATCGTTTATGGCTGACTGTAGATTTTTGCATTCAAGGGAGACAGATGGTTGTGTGGAAATTCCGAGATGGAAAACTTCTCTGAATCCCTTGATGAGGAACTCAACAAAAGCCGGGTCAGGATGCTTTTGGAGCGCGGCTTCTAGGGCCAAGATGTTAATAGGTGATGAGAGGTTTTGTGCAGTGGGATTATGGGGGCATGCTGGGTGGGCGTGGCCTCCGCCACAGAGGGAGCAGACGTGGAGGAAGCGGCATTGAGACATGGAGTATCCAGAGTCATTGAAATTATTGCAGAGGGGATGGCCTCTTTGATGCATGATGAGTCTTCCTATTGGTTATGTAGTTGGTGGAAGAGGGCCGTAGGGGGTGCTGGCATCCCGGTGCCGAAGGTCCCTACTGTAGCAGGCTGCTGTAGTCCGTGGATGTGGGCAGCAGGGGGCAGCGGAACCATGGTGCCAAGAGGTCCTACTGGAGCCAGCTGCTGAAGTTGGTGAACATGGGCCACAGGGGGCGCAGGCATCCTGGTGCCAAGTGCCTCTGCTGTGGCTGGCTGCTGTGGTTGTTGGATGTAGGTGGCGGGGGGCGCTGGCATCCCGGCGCCTGTTCCCCTCGTTAAGACTGGTTCGATGCTGGAGTGATGAAGTCACGGAGTGATTTGTGCTGAATGTATGCTGGTGGTGATGACGATCTTGAAGAGGAGTGAAGGGCCCGGAGTTGGTTGGTCTGTCTGAGATTTGTTGTGTGATATGAGGACTAGAGCTCTGGTGTTCATAGTCCTGGTCGATGGGGCCCATTTTTGCAGATTTTTCCTCTGTTTGGCTGGTGACTGTGGGTGAGCTGTCCCTTTAATAGGAGCGCTGACATCACTGTGACAACATGCGGTCAGGGTGTGCATTGTGATGTCATGCAGAAGCGTGCTGGTGTTGACAGAACGGCGGGCTGACATGAGTGTGTTGAAAAGTTTTGCCTTATTGTTGGTTCTGTGGAAGTGGATGCCTTCGTCTTTCAGTGCCTTCTGCAGGGTGGCTATGGTCCACTTGGTAATTTTTGGTGAAAGCTGGTTGTCAGGGGACCTCGCCAGAGCATGGTGACGCCGCAAACGGTGGTGTGTTGAGAGGCCAAAATAATCACTGGGATGGTGGGAGGCTGGAGTTGTTCTGGGAGGTGAAGGAGTTGGAGAGGTGTAGTGGTGGCCATGGACGGATCTTGACTTTCTTCTTCTTCTCGTGTCTCGTGAGGGAGGCAGGCTGGGAGACGCAGAGGATTCATCTGGTGAATTATAGTGGGCTTGGATACAGAAGAGTGATGAGCCAGGTGGGATGTGGACCATGGAGGAGATGGTGTGGTGGCTTGCTGGACTCATGCACCTGCTGGAGCGTTGGATCACTGAAAGCAGTGTCTCGGAGACGGATTTGGCTAAAGAGTTTTCAGCTTCGGCAGTCCCGGCCACTGGCGTGCGCTGAGGGACGCTTTGGACGTAATCGTCATGGTTCCGTTTGAATAAATCTTCATCCGACGGGGATATTGCAATGGAATCCATACTCAGGTGAGGTGAGCAAATGGATTAAGTGTGACGAAATGACGGAAGAATGCAATGTTTTCTGTTGATAACTTGTAGAATCGATGTCGGTTGGTCTGTATCCTGTGCGGAGTATGAGAGCGAAAGAGGAAGAGGGGTTAGGTGGGTATTTATACCGGAAGAGGTGTAGTCCTGCTCCTGAAACTCTGCTAGATAGCTTCAATTCAGGCATTCCTATTGCAGAGCCAGTGTCATCTAAATCGAGTTTAACTGTTGAAGGTTCCCAGATACAACACTCATTCCTTATCTCTGAAAGCAGCCATATAAATTTGATGGGCAGAGATTTGTGGTGTAAACTGCATGCCACCATACAATGCACTCCAGATGGATTGTTTTTTTATTATTATTTTTATTATTTTTTCATTATTGCAACAGACAAAATGAACATCAAATACAACAGACAAAATGGAGATCAATAATAGTAATAATAGTAAAAAATTAAATAAAATAAAATAATAAATAAATATATAAATAAAATAAATAAATAACCTGAAAAATCTGAAAATAAATTAACTAAAGATAAGACAGGCAGGTAAGTAAATAGGCAAAGGCAGGCAAATTAACACATCTGTCTACCAAAAGTATCCCATTTTTCTTTTATCATATCATTTTCACAATTTAATCTCCCCAACATCTTCTCGCACGCCACAGTCCCCATCATCTGTGTTTTCCACATACTCAGTGTGGGAGCTTGGGGTTCCCTCCAGCACCTCAGAATAGTCCGTGCACGTTATTAGGCCAGTTTTTAATATTCTAAAACTATATTTGTTCAACAGAGGTACCACAGTTCTGTCTCCAAGGAGACATAGTCTTGGTCATCTGGGAAGTTCACAATTTAATGATTTGCTCATATAATCTATAACTTTTTCCCATAAGGGGAGGATCTTAGAACATTCCCATAATGCATGGATAAATGTGCCACTTTCTACCCCACACTTCCAACATAGATCATTATTAATTAGGCCCATTCTGTTAAGTCTTGATGGTGTAAAATAATAACTATGAATTATTTTATACTGAATAAATTTGCCTCTGGCTTCTCTTATGTATTCTTCAGTGTTGGAAAGAACCCCCCCCCCCCCCATGTTTTTTCATCCAGTGTACAAGACAGATCTTTCTCCCATATCATCTTGAGATTACTACAACCATTATTATTTGTCCAAGGACACATATCATTACCATCTTGAAGCCTTATGATGTATTTTGGGTACTAAAAAGTAGCATTCGATCAGACTTCTGTCCTGACCAACAGAAAGCACCTCTTTAATACAGTGTCTAATTTGTAAGTATTTCCAAAAGTGGCCTCTACCCTCTAAATTAATTTTTTCTTTAAGTCTAATATATGAAAGAAAATTGCCATTTTCAAATAAATCATCTATTATTCTGATGTTTTTTCTTAACCACTGAGCCCAATAGATAGGCTGTCTTTCTATCTTTATTTTCGGATTGTGCCATATGGATGCATATTTTTGAGTATACTGAGAGATTTTACATCTCTTATGTACCTCCTGCCAAACCATTTTCGAATGTCCTAGAATAGGGTTGTTCACCTTATTTTTCTCATTTTTAACTGTTTGTGCTAGAGCCTCCATAGGTTTAAAGGGGGAGGTGAGTTCCCGCTCAATCAGAACCCAATCCAGATCAGCACCAGCTTCATCACAGTGTCCTGTAAGCTTGGACATCTCAAAGGCAACAATGTAATATTTTATGTTCGGCAATGATAAACCCCCTCTCTTCTTGGACTCAAATAGTTTATCCAGATGAATTCGTGGCTTTTTTCCATCCCAAAGAAATTGTTTTATCATTTTGTCATACACTGCCTGGCCAAAAAAAAAGTCGCCTCCAAAAAAAAAGGTCATACACTCTAATATTTCGTTGGACCGCCTTTAGCTTTGATTACGGCACGCATTCGCTGTGGCATTGTTTCGATAAGCTTCTGCAATGTCACAAGATTTATTTCCATCCAGTGTTGCATTAATTTTTCACCAAGATCTTGCATTGATGATGGTAGAGTCTGACCGCTGCGCAAAGCCTTCTCCAGCACATCCCAAAGATTCTCAATGGGGTTAAGGTCTGGACTCTGTGGTGGCCAATCCATGTGTGAAAATGATGTCTCATGCTCCCTGAACCAGTCTTTCACAATTTGAGCCCGATTAATCCTGGCATTGTCATCTTGGAATATGCCCGTGCCATCAGGGAAGAAAAAATCCATTGATGGAATAACCTGGTCATTTAGTATATTCAGGTAGTCAGCTGACCTCATTCTTTGAGCACATACTGTTGCTGAACCTAGACCTGACCAACTGCAGCAACCCCAGATCATAGCACTGCCCCCACAGGCTTGTACAGTAGGCACTAGGCATGATGGGTGCATCACTTCATCTGCCTCTCTTCTTACCCTGATGCGCCCATCACTCTGGAACAGGGTAAATCTGGACTCATCAGACCACATGACCTTCTTCCATTGCTCCAGAGTCCAATCTTTATGCTCCCTAGCAAATTGAAGCCTTTTTTTTCCGGTTAGCCTCACTGATTAGTGGTTTTCTTAAGGCTACACGGCTGTTCAGTCTCAATCCCTTGAGTTCCCTTCGCATTGTGCGTGTGGAAATGCTCTTACTTTCACTATTAAACATAGCCCTGAGTTCTACTGTTGTTTTTCTTCGATTTGATCTCACCAAACATTTAAGTGATCGCCAATCACGATCATTCAGGATTTTTTTCTGGCCACATTTCTTCCTCGAAGACAATGGGTCCCCACTATCCTTCCAGTTTTTAATAATGCATTGGACAGTTCTTAACCCAATTTTAGTAGTTTCTGCAATCTCCTTAGATGTTTTCTCTGCTTGATGCATGCCAATGATTTGACCCTTCTCAAACAGACTAACATCTTTTCCACGACCACGGGATGTGTCTTTCGACATGGTTGTTTAGGAAATGAAAAGCAACTCATTGCACCAATTGGGGTTAAATAACTTGTTGCCAGCTGAAAGATAATCGCCCATGCAGTAATTATCCAATAGGAGGCTCGTACCTATTTGCTTAGTTAAATCCAGGTGGCGACTTTTTTTTTGGCCGGGCAGTGTATCTAACTAATAGTTGTTTTGGAATGCATATGGGTATCATCCCAGTTAGGTAATTTATTTCTGGTGCCACAACCATTTTTATTGCGTTTACTTTACCCAATTAAGTCATGTGTAATTTACTCCAATTATCCAAATTCGCTTTAATTTTGTTTAATACTTTTTCCATATTAGTGGTCATAATTTCCCTTATATCTGGATCTAATTCTATACCTAAATATTTCATCCCCTTTGGTAGCCATTTGAAATTAAAAGCTGATAACTGTGATAACTGATTATGTGAACAGGTTTGAGACACTGGCATGGCTTCTGATTTATGCCAATTGATAAAATAACCGGACACTTTAGAATATGCTTCAATAGTTTCTAGCAAAACTGACACAGAATTGGCTGGGTCCCGACTCAGTACCAAAGTATCATCAGCATAAAGAAATAATTTATGCTCCCTGCCACCTCCAATGACACCCTTGATTCTTGACTCTGCTCTAATCGACGTGGCCAAAGGTTCTAAAAAAATTGTGAACAATAATGGACTTAGACTGCACCCCTGTCTAGTTGACCTGGATATACTGAAAAACTGAGATATTATCCCGTTAGTAAAAACTGCAGCTTTAGGGCTGGAATATAAGACTTTTATCCATCTGCAGAAACCATCGCCAAACCCAAATTTTGAAAGAGTTGCAAATGAAAAAGCCCATTCCACCCTATCAAATGCTTTTTGAGCATCAAGTGATATGGCTGAAACAGGGTGAGGGTTAGTTCTGTTCATCCAAATTAAACGCAACAGTCTCCTCATATTATCAGATGAAGATCTGTGTTTTATAAATCCAACTTGGTCTTTGTGAATAATTTTAGGTAGAACCTGATCTAATCTCATTGCTAATGTCTTGGACAATATTTTACAATCAACATTTATTAGGCTTATAGGTCTATAATTGGCTGGGTCCATTGAATCCTTATTTTTCTTTGGTATCAGTGATATAATAGCCTGGTTAAGACTTTCTGGGAGTGAGCCATATTGAAACGCTTCATGGAAAACCTCTGTGAGAAATGGACAAAGAATATCAACATATTTCTTATAGTACTCCACCGGGAAACCATCTATACCAGGTGACCTCCCGGATTTCATACCCTTAATTGCAGTTCTAACTTCAGCTTCCGTTATGGGAGCATCCAAACTGTCCTTTTCCTCTGAAGACAGTTGTGGTAACTCTACCTTTTGGAAGAAAGAGTTCAAGTCTTCTTCACTAGCTGAACATGTAGTCGTATACAAATCTTCCTAAAAGTTTTTGAAGACTTCGTTGATTTTTTTTAGCTGAAGTGAATAGTTTATCATCTTTTCTCATTGCTATAATAGTGTTATTTGAATCCAGGCGTTTTAATTGTCTTGCCAATAATCGTCCAGTTTTTTCACCATTTTCATAAAAATTTGTTTTGAGCCTAAATAGTGAATACTTGGCTTTTTTATTGTATATTTCATGTAATTCAAATTTTAGTTTACAGATTTTTCTGAAGTATTCTTCATGGTATTGCTTAGCAAGTTGCTTCTCCAATTTACCTATTTCTTTTTCCAAAGTACTTTTTCTTTGTTGTCTTTTTTCTTCCATGAACTATAAGCTATACATTTCCCTCCGATGAACGCCTTGAGTGCATCCCAAACAGTAGCTAATCTTTCTGTTGTTCCTCTATTAATATCTAAAAACACCCTAATATCCTCACCAAGTTTTGTAGCAAACTGTTCATCCTGCAATAAACTTGTATTTAGTCTCCACCTCCCAGTATTACCTTTAATAGAATGTAAATTTATATGTAATTCGACCAGAGCATGGTCTGTTATTGCTATAACTCCTATATTGCAGTCCATTACAAGGTCAACAAGTGAGCTGGCAACCAAGAAAAAATCTATTCGTAAGTAGGATCTATGAGAGTGAGAATAAAATGTGTATTCCCATTTTTTCAGATTTATGAGTCTCCAAATATCTGTCAAACCTAGTTCTTTCTGTAAAGTATCTAAAGCTGCTCCGTCTCTGGAGGATGTCCCTGTTCTGACATTGCTGAGATCCAAATGATCATCTAATGTTTGATTGAAATCTCCCCCTAGAATAATCTGACCATCTGTATCGGCCAGTATTTTATTGACCTCATGAAAAAATAGTGTGTTTTCTCTGTTTGGTGCATATAAGTTGCAAAGTACGACTTTAACTCCATTAATTAGTGCTTCCACAACTAGGATCCGTCCATGAGAGTCCTTAAATTGATTTACTACAGCAATATTCAGTTTTTTGCTGATGAGGATAACAACCCCACAACTCTTACTGGATACTGAGTTATGAAAGACATGACCGACCCAATCACATTTCATTTTTAAAGCTTCATCTTGGTCCCTGAAATGTGTTTCCTGAATATATGCAATATCTGTGTCTTTAGATTTAAGATAAGTGAGTATTTTTTTGCGTTTAATTGGTGTGCTACAGCCATTAATATTCCATGTCATTATGTTGATATGTCCACCACCCATTATTTCCAGAGAGTGTAAACCTTCGTCTCCTTTTACCCTCTTCCATAACACTGTCCCTCGCTACTTCCACACATATTAACGCCTTACTCCTGCCGTCATAAAAATGCAAATGAAAGTGCCTCCAGAAACAGTGTCCCAGAACGGGGACATGCATAATACCAAATAACAGTAACTCAAAAAACACTGCCTTTAAAATGAACATGTCAGTGTAGTAAGCCTTGGGCTCAATATGATTCCGGTCCGTGTAGGTCCTATAGACGGTACCTTCTACTCCTCTCGCCGACCGTCCAGTAACAGCAGCGCCCCAGAGTCTCCGTCTCCGCCGTGCCTTCAAAATAAAGTTCCACTCTACCTCATATTCACGTCATACAGTCAGTCATTCTTCGTGCTTTGAATGTTATCCCGAACAAAGACCTCAGCTTTCTTTGGGTCGGTAAAGCTCAGTCTCTTCCCCTTCCATGTAAACCTCAGAATTGCCAGGTGTGCCAGCGTGTGTTTCACCTGATGATCCCACAGAGCTTTCATTATTGGGGAGTACCGCCTTCGTAAGTCGGAGCGCTCCTCGGTCATATCTTCGTAGATTGAGAGAGTGCAGTCCTCCCATCGTATCCCTCTCTCTTTTTTCGCAGCTGTCAAAACTTTCTGCCAAGCCGTGTAGCGCAGAAATTTCACCAGTATCACCCGCGGTGGTTGGTTGTCACCTGGCCTGGGTCCTCCACTTCTGTGGCTCCTCTCGATCTCATATCCATCCCCCTGTAGCCCCAGTCCTTCGTTCAGTATTTTCTTTATGTAGTCATTCATTGCATTCCCCGTTTCTTTTCCTTCTTTCAGTCCGATCAATTTGATGTTTTTACGTCTCCCTCGGTTTTCTTGGTCATCAACACGCCTCCAAAGTTGCTCCACTCTCTGTCTTAGCACTTTGTTTTCATTAATCATGCTAGCGTTGCTATCTTCCACATCAGAAATATGACTTTTCCGCCTCTTCGAGCCGTGTTTGCAAAGCACTTACTGTGTTTTTGAGTTCTGCTGTGTCTGACTTAATCGTCGCCACATCACTCGCCACTTTATTCAGAGTCGAGCTCATCTTTGAGATTTCCGCAAGGATGAACCTGCGTGCTACGTGCTACAGTAAGCGTATTGCGTAATTTCCTGTTTCCTGTCGCTGAGTTGTGTACTGTCGATACTTGCAGCTCCAGCTTAGCCCAGTATATTTCACTAAAAAATTCTGATCTCTGCGGCAAATTAACCTCTTTAACTCCTAACTACTTTCGTACTGCCTAAGCACTTGCTGCGACCCCATTTAAGCAGCTTTATCGCTATATCACACAGCTGTTTTCACATTCTCCGTCTCTGTTAGCTAACGTTAGCATTAGCATAGCTACTAGCCATGGCTTCCCTCTCTCCTCTCACTCTCCTGCTCTCTCTTGCTCGGTGTGTGATATGCTTAGCTATTCGCCTGCCTCCTTTAATGATAATGGTACTTGTAATAAGTGCAGTTTATTTGTAGCGCTGGAGGCGAGGCTAAGTGAATTAGAAGTGCGGCTCCGCACCATGGAAAGTTCATCAGCTAGCCAGACCACAATAGCCGGTGCGGACCGACCTAAGGTAGCTTCTGCTAGCCGTCCCCCTGCAGCTCCCGAGCAGCCGGGAGGCTGGGTGACTGTCCGAAGGAAGCATAGCCCTAAACCAAAGGCCACGGCTCACCACCAACCCCTTCACGTTTCCAATAGATTCTCCCCTCTCAGCGACACACCCCGCTGAGAAACAAACTCTGGTAATTGGCAGCTCCATAGTGCGAAACGTGAAACTAGCGACACCAGCAACCACAGTCAAATGCATCCCTGGGGCCAGAGCGGGCGACATTGAGTCAAATTTAAAACTGCTGGCTAAGACTAAACGTAGATTTGGAAAGATTGTTATTCACGTTGGCGGTAATGACGCCCGATTACGCCAATCGGAGGTCACCAAAATTAACATAGAGTCGGTGTGCACATATGCTAAAACGATGTCGGACTCCGTAGTTTTCCTCTGGGCCCCTACCTAACACCACCAGTGATGACATGTTTAGCCGCATGTCATCCTTCGAGGTGGTGTCCAGATAACAATGTGGGCTTTGTAGATAATTGGCGAACATTCTGGGGAAAACCTGGTCTTATTAGGAGAGACGGCATTCATCCCACTTTGGATGGAGCTGCTCTCATCTCTAGTAATCTGGACAAGTTTATTAATCAGCCCAGTCAGTGACAACCCAGAGTTGAGACCAGGACGCAGAGTTGCAGTCTTACACGCCTCTCTGCGCTTCCATTAGAGCAGTTACCCACCCAACACCCCATAGAAACGGTGTCTGTCCCCCCGACCATGCAAATCATTTATATCAAAAGTTAACAGAAAAGGAGTAAATCATAAAAACCTAATAAAAATTAAAACCACCAGTGTGAAACCACACCAAAATATAAACATCAAATGTGGACTCTTAAATATCAGATCTCTGTCATCTAAGGCTGTATTGGTGAATGAACTAATCTCTGATTATCATATTGATTTATTCTGTCTCACTGAAACCTGGTTAAGTCCTGAAGAATATGTTAGCTTAAATGAAGCTACTCCCCCCAGTCATATTAATACTCACATTCCTCGAGGCTCTGGCAGAGGAGGTGGAGTCGCAGCTATTTATGACTCCACCTTATTTATCAGTCCTAAACCTAAACTTAATTATAACTCATTCGAAAGCCTTGTTCTGAGTATTTCACACCCGAAATGGAAAATACTACAGCCAGTTATATTTGCTGTTGTGTACCGAGCTCCTGGTCCATATTCAGAATTTCTGACTGAATTCTCAGAGTTTTTATCAAGCTTAGTCCTTAAAACAGACAAAGTTATCATTGTAGGAGATTTCAATATTCATGTAGACGTCGATAATGATAGCCTTAGTATTGCGTTTATGTCATTACTGGACTCAATTGGTTTCAGCCAGATCGTACATAAGCCCACACACTGTTTCAGCCACACTCTCGACCTTGCTCTAGCCTATGGCATTGAAATTGATCATTTAATAGTATATCCACAAAATCCTGTTTTATCGGATCATTTTTTAATAACATTTGAATTCTTACTGTCAGACTACACACCAATTCCTAAAAAGTATTATACTAGATGCCTTTCTGAAAATGCTGTAGCTACATTTAAGGAAAAGATTCCCCTAGCTCTTAACTCAATGTCATGTCTAAATGTTTCTGATAACACTTTATTTAATTTCTCCCAAATTGATCATCTTGTCGATCATGCTGCAGGATCCTTGCGAACTACGCTTAACTCTATTGCTCCCCTGAAAAAGAAGTTTATAAAACAAAGAAAGCAAGCCCCTTGGTATAATTCTGAAACTCGTGCGTTAAAGCAGGCATCAAGAAAACTAGAAAGGAAATGGCGTTCCACCAATTTGGAAGAGTCTCGATTAACCTGGCAAGATAGTCTTAAAACCTATAGAAATGGCCTCTGCAATGCTAAAGCAGCCTATTACTCATCATTAATAGAGGATAACAAGAACAACCCCAGGTTTCTTTTTAACACTGTAGCAAGGCTGACAGAGAGTCATAGCTCTATAGAGCCATGTATTCCTCTGTCTCTCAACAGTAATAACTTTTTGAGCTTCTTCAATGATAAAATTACATCCATTAGAGACAAAATTGATCAACTTATGCCCCCTACCAATATTCATTTATTCCCTAACACAGAAACCTTAGAGATAGCTGCAGATTCAGATGTATATCTAGACTCCTTCTCTCCCATTGATCTTCCACAATTAACCTCGACAATTTCTTCATCAAAGCCATCCACCTGTCTCCTAGATCCTATCCCAACTAGATTACTTAAGGAAAGTTTGCCCGTAGTCGGCACTTTTCTACTAGATATGATAAATCTCTCTTTGTCAGTAGGCTATGTACCTCAGTCCTTTAAATTAGCTGTAATTAAACCTCTCTTAAAAAGCCAACTCTTGATCCCGAGGTCTTAGCTAACTATAGACCTATATCGAACCTCCCCTTTCTCTCTAAGATTCTTGAAAAAACAGTTGCAAATCAGCTGTGTGATTTTTTGCATCTCAATGAATTATTCGAGAAATTTCAGTCAGGCTTTAGAGTACACCATAGCACAGAGACAGCACTGGTGAAAGTAACCAATGACCTTCTGTTAGCATCGGACAAAGGTCTTGTCTCTGTACTTGTCCTGTTAGATCTTAGTGCAGCATTTGACACGATCGACCACCATATTTTACTACAGAGACTAGAACATTTAATTGGCATTAAAGGAACAGCACTAAGCTGGTTTAAATCCTATTTATCAGATCGCTTCCAGTTTGTACACGTTAATGATGAATCCTCTGTGCACAGTAAAGTTAGTTATGGAGTTCCACAAGGCTCAGTGCTGGGGCCAATTTTATTCACTCTGTATATGCTTCCCTTAGGCAATATTATTAGAAACCACTCCATTAACTTTCACTGTTATGCCGATGATAGCCAATTATATTTATCGATAAAACCTGATGAAACAAATCAGTTAGACAAACTGCAAGCATGTCTGAAGGATGTTAAGATCTGGATGACCCACAATTTTCTGCTTCTAAACTCAGATAAGACTGAAGTTATCATACTTGGCCCTAAACATCATTGAAACAAACTAATCAGTGATATAGCTACACTAGATGGCTTTACTTTAGCCTCCAGCACTACAGTAAGGAATCTGGGGGTTATTTTTGATCAGGATTTATCCTTTAACTCCCATATTAAACAAATCTCAAGGACTGCCTTTTTTCACCTCCGCAATATCAAGAAAATCAGGCACATCCTGTCTCAAACGGATGCAGAAAAACTAGTCCATGCATTTGTTACTTCTAGGCTAGACTACTGCAATGCGTTATTATCGGGCTGCAGCAATAAGTCTTTAAAGAGTCTGCAGTTGATTCAAAATGCTGCGGCTCGTATACTAACAGGAACTAGGATAAGAGAGCATATTACTCCTGTATTAGCTTCACTGCACTGGCTACCTGTAAAATCTAGGATAGAATTCAAAATCCTTCTCCTTACATACAAAGCGCTTAATGATCAGGCACCATCTTATCTTAAAGAGCTTATAGTACCTTACCATCCCACTAGAACACTTAGGTCTCAATATGCAGACTTACTGGTGGTCCCAAAGATCTCCAAAAGTAGATTGGGAGCCAGAGCTTTCAGTTATCAAGCTCCTCTCCTGTGGAACCATCTTCCAATTTCTGTTCGGGAGGCAGACACCATCTCCACATTTAAGAGTAGACTTAAAACCTTCCTTTTTGATAAAGCTTATAGTTAGGGCTGGCTCAGGTTTGCCCTGACCAGCCCCTAGTTATGCTGCTATAGGTTTAGGCTGCTGGGGGACTCCAAGGCACACTGAGCTCCTCTCTTTCTTCATCTCTCTCCCCAGATGTTTATGTTTATGTTCCATTAATGCCTGTTACTGACTTGATTCCTTCCCCGGAGTCTTTCTGCTTTGTCATCCTGCAGATTCCCATGGACTGTGGCCGCGCATGGATCGCTGATCACAGCTGAACCTCCCACTGTGGATTATTATAACTCACCTAATCAATCAATCAAACATTCATCACATTGTTGTTGTTTACTATTATTATTATTATTTTATTATCATTATTGTAACATCTAGTATTAGTATTATTATTTACATACAGCTTACATATTTATATGTACTACTTTTCCATACACATACTGTAGTTTTACTATTGATGTTCTGTTACTACTGTTCTCTCTGTCTCTGTTCTTTTCTCTCTCTCTTCCACCCCTCCCACCTCCCCTCTTTCCTCCCCTTTTCCTCTTTCCCTCTCAACCCGACCGGTGCCGTCAGATCACCGCCCACCATGAGTCATGGATCTGTCCGAGGTTTCTGCCTGTTAAAAGGAAGTTTTTCCTCGCCGCTGTCGCCAAAGTGCTTGCTTATGGGGGAGTTGTTTCAACTGTCGGATGTAAACAAAACTATTGAGTGTGGTCTAGACCTACTCTATATGTAAAGTGTCTTGAGACAACTTTGTTGTGAATTGGCGCTATATAAATAAAATTTGATTGATTGATTGATTGATTGATATCCCCCATATTGTTCCTTTGGCTAGCTTCACTGCAGGTGGGGCTAACAGGGTTAGCTTGCATGGTAGCTGAAGTCAGGCCGTTTGTACACTTCGTTTTCCCTGGTGGTTCATTGTGTGGTTCAGACCTGCGTAACTTTGTGTAACTTTGACTGTGTAGAAGTACCGACTACTTACGACATTAATTAAGCTTCCACGGAGAGTGTATGTAAGTTAATTGTTATTAGTTGTCGGCGGAGGACGGGAGCTTATCTAAGACGCGGCCATTTCCCAGGTCTTCCTCACGTGACTCCCACAGATGGATTGTTTTTGTCCATTCCTGATGATAGAGCTGTACAAGCTGTTCAGTTTCTAAAAAACGTAAATGATTGTTTGTATCACTGGACATTGCCTGATTTTAACATGCTGAACACTTTTACTGTAGCAAATATTCAACAGGTGGCTAAATCATTGCCAGCCTGTGCAACATTGATGTCTGTTATGAGGCCCTTCTTACAGTGTCAGTGCACAGCTGCATATAATCCCTCCCCAGAGTACAAACAAAGAGCTGATGCCTTTTTGAATACCTAACAGTGGTTGTACTGCGAGCCGGTTTTGTTTGTGGGATCCCAAGGGTGTGCTTTACCAATCCAATTATCTGATCAACAAAAACAGTGGTATGATGTAAAAACTTTTCCTCCTCATGTCATTGTAGCTTTTGCACCTGGACATGAGCCTGACAGTGTTGCTAAGATGACAGCTCATGCTCTGTTGTTGAGAGTGGTGAAGGCGGATCCCTACTCACAATTAATAACACACCTAAGTGAGGATCTATACATGTTGAACTTAAATGATCAAATCATGTTACCACAGAGCACATTTCTATGCCAACAGTCACCCGCTCCAATTCAGTATGGTCCCCTTTCAGAGCTCTCGGAGGTTTCTTCCTTGCTATGGGCTAAACATAAGAACCATGTGGGGTTTGTAAAGTCTGCACAGCTTCATAAGGTGACCGTGAAACCAAATTCTAAATTAACAAATAATCAAACAGTACCATTTACCTCCAAAGCCGATTGCGGGTATTGAACCAGTCATCCAGTCATTGTTGGATCAAGTTGTGTTGGTAAAAACCACCAGTCCTTGTAACACTCCCATTCTACCTATCCAAAAGCCTAATCACCCAAACAAATGGCAATTTGTTCAAGATTTGCAAGCTATTAACAACATAGTTCTGCCAATGACTCCAGTCATACCAGACACTAACTCCATTTTAGCCTCATTACCACCTAATTCAACATACTACACAGTCATTGATTTGAGTTCGGCATTCTTTTCAGTCCCTCTGCAACCAGATAGCCAGTATCTGTTTGCATTCACCTTTAAAGGTAGACAACTCACTTGCACTACCTTGAGTCAGGGTTATGTTGAAAGTCCAGGAGTGTACGCTGCTGCAGTTAAATGTAATCTTGATGATTTGGAACTGCCTGGTGGTAGCAAGCTTCTACAGTATGCGGATGACCTGTTGATTGCTTCCCCGTCAAAGGAGGCATGTAAGACGGACTCTATAAGGCTGATGAAAAGACTTGCTGAATGTGGTCACAGAGCTTCGCTGACAAAGTTGCAGTTTTGTCTGCCTGAGGTGACATATATGGGACATGTCCTATGGAACGGGCAGCATCTGTTGTCACCAGAGAGGGTGAAACTCTTCTTCGAGATGCCTCCCCCAAAGACTCAAAAAGACTTGTTATCCTTCCTGAGGATGGCTAATTTCTGCAGACATTGGTTCACAACTATGCTGCTATGGACTCTGTATTGCGACCGGCCACACTTCAGTCGGCCCTTTCTGTTGTGCAATGGACTGATAAGATGCACAGAGCTTTTATGGCCATTAAAAAGGTTCTCATGTCAGCTTCTGCACTGGGCCTGCAGGACTATAATTAGCCTTTCCACTTGGATGTCCGTGAGAGAGACGGTTTTCGCCACTGGTATCCTGGTACAGAAACATGGGCCACACTATTGCCCTGTAGTGTACTACTCTTCCAGGTTAGATCCAGTGGTTCGGAGTATGCTGGGTTGTCTAAGGTTGGTGGCCGCTGTCGCCGTCATGATAGAAAAGTCGTCTCCCATTGTACTGGCTCATGACTGTGTAGTGCATGTCTCTCATTCTGTGTTGCATTTCTTGAATACCTCTGCTACTCAGCATATGACAGCTGCTCATCGCTTCTTTCCAGCCCCCACATCACTTTAAGGCCCTCACTCTCTTGCCTCTGATTGACACAGATGATAATCACCATTGTGTCACCACCATTGACATGTGCACCTCCCCAAGGTCAGACTTATTACAAACACCAATATTTAACTCTGACATGATCTTGTACACCGATGGTTCAGGTTGTACGCCCTCTGATAATCAACACCTTGCTGGCCATGTAGTAGTGAATGACTGGAAAGTGTTAGAGGCACGTGCATTACCTAATGGCACCTCTGCACAGGCTACTGAGCTGTACACCCTCACGAGGGCCTGCATTCTAGCTAAAGATAAAGTGGCCACTATCTATACCAATTTGAGCTATGCATTTGGTGTTGCACATGATTTTGGTCAATTATGGAAATTGAGAGGCTTTTTAACATCCTCAGGAAAACCAATACAACATCATTCTCTGGTAGCAGATCTACTGGAGGCTATATTGCTCCCGTCTCAACTTGGGATTGTAAAGTGTGCTGCTCATACGCATGGTTCTGATCCTGTAACACGCGGAAATGCATTGGCTGATACAGCAGTTAAACAAGCAGCCATTTCCTCTTCCTCCATGGTACGTCAGTGTACCTCCACACAACCTCAGATGCCAATGTGTGTACCTTTCTTCAATGATGTCGTGGCTTTACAAAACCATGCTGATGATCGGGAAAAACACATTTGGTCTTGCAAAGGTTGTGCACCCCAACCGGAGTCGGGCTTGTGGCTCCACCCCGATGGCCGTCCCGTGTGTCCCCGTTCTCTCCTACATGTGTTGGCTCATGTAGCTCATGGCCCTGCACATGTGGAAAAAGGTGGGATAAATGATGTTATTCGATCACAATGGTTTGTGCCTGGAATAACACAAGTTTCTCAAACACTGGTAGACACATGCATGACTTGTCAACTAAACAGAAAGAAAGAAAGCGCTGTAAAACATGACCATTGAGAACCACCATGGGGTCCTTTTGTAAATATACAAATCGATTTTGCACATATGACAAATTGTCAAGGCTACAAGTACTTGTAATTGTAGACATGTTCTCTAAATGGGTAGAAGCATATCCCACTAGGAGAGAAGATGCAGAGACAGTTGTGAAGTGTCTGCTCAAAGATGTGATTCCCAGGTTTGGAGTGCCAAAACGGATAAACAGTGATAAAGGGCCAGCTTTCAGAGCCAAACTGACTCAGACTTTATCCAAAGTGCTAGGGTTTCGGTGGCAGCTGCATGTCCCCCATCACCCACAGAGCTCAGGTCAGGTAGAAAGGATGAATTCCACCATTAAAGAAAAACTGACCAAAACAATGTTGGCAACTAGTATGAAGTGGGTTGATGCATTGCTGCTAGTTTTGTACTCCATTCGAAGCACGCCAAACACAACCGCAGGCCTAAGCCCGCATCAAGTGTTGATGGGAAGGCCCATGTCCACAGGGGCAAGCCCACCTTTAAACCCCCACAAAGTAATTCTGCTTTGGACTTATGACTACATAACAGAGTATGTTATGAGATGCAGTGGGTGTCACAGATCTGGTGCCTCCCCAGGAGAGAGGGCACCCACTACCACGGTCCAAGTTCCTCACCCCAGATGAAGGCCACGCCAGGCTGAGCCCCTTGTCACATGCCCTGCTAGACTGAGCAGGGAATCAGGTCCAGGTCTCAAAAACCAAAGCAACAAACGCCAAAGTGCCTGTCACCACCGGCGGAGCAACAATCACATCACCGTTTGCCAGACGAGACTGACTGACTAGCACCGGCGTGCCTACAACAAAGTAAGGTTGCTCACTATGCAACACACCTGAACTCTCCAGAGAGCATTACTGAACTCACCTACTGGAGTTTGAACAGAACTAAGAGAGAGGTGGACCCCATCACATTTGAATGTCCTAATTACAAATGTAAAATGAATGTTTGTTTGGTTGCAAGCCTCGAGTTTTATGTGGAGGGTAGATGGTGGTGGAGTGTGCTGAGCACAAAGCGAATTGAACTCTCTCAAATTTCTACAACCACATTAAGAGTCAAGTACACTCCACCCACCATCGAAAATGTAGAGTTGTGGTGTTTTACCAAGCAGCAACTGGAGGCTAATCCTCATTGTAATCAATGGGAAGTAAATTTTCAGTGTTCCAGGGGAAATAAGAAGTTGTAAGGTCTGTGAAAGTGATGATTATAATGATCATTTATTTCCAGCTCTCTTTTCCTCCATCAATCAGATGAAGTCTAAAACAGCAACATCCTCACACACAGACAGCACACAGTGTACAAGCACCTAAAGTATCCAAAACAAACTCTGCCCTTAGTCTAATGGTTGATTATGCACATGAACGTAATTTGAGTAACTGCTAGTTGTGCCAAAAATATGCCAGAATCAATGCATGCTCCAATGTTAGTCCCTATTCCATTTTCAAAAACAGATTATAAAGTGTTCAACTGGAATGATTTTGCCTCTAGGTTGGTAGACAAAGCTGACGATTGCTACACCCCTACCAACCCAACAGGATCTCAAAGTTCTAATAAGTATTCACGGTTCAGTGACATTACTCGTGATACTGCGAAGGCGATCAACAATCAATACCTACCCCAGGAATCAATTACACCACTCTTTTGCGTATCATTTACATACAGATGTATGTGAAATTGGGATTTGAATATAGAGACCAAATAACATTAGCCCAAACAAACTGTTCCAACCTGCCAGGAGACCAGATTTGTGTGCGACAACCATATGCCGCTACTGTGATAGCCGAAGCTCCAGTGTACATTCAACCGTGGCTTGGTACTCAATCTATAGGATCAGTAAAGGTAAAGACACATAACTGTTCTGAGCCCCTCCATTCCCAGCCAATTCCTCTCCACAATTGTTCCACATACATTCCTCCTGTGCTAGCGCATGACTTACAAAATGTCTTCCTTTGCCTCCAAGGTGTAGGAAGAAACCAACATGAAGATTTAGGACAAAGCAGTTGTGCAGTTGTCTGAAATCAGTAGAGGTCAATCTAAAGCAATCCCCATTACCTGAAAGGGTGTATTTAGTTTGTGGCAACAAAGCTTATAGCTGCGTACCCTATGATAACGCCTCTGGCACATGTTATTTAGCCTATCTAGTCCCTTTGATCAGAGAAGTAGACTCGTCTGAAATAGCTGCACTGTATCCCTCGCTACATAGGCATAGAAGAGAATTGTCTAGTCTTCAGCGGATAGCAGGCATCATTCTCCCCTTCTATGGTGGTACGTCATTCAACAAGAGATCTCATCCCTGTCCAAGATATTAGAAAATCATCTTAATGCATCCAATAAAGCAATGTTGGCTGAACACAAAGAGCTGCAGGAGGTAAAAACAGTAGTACTGCAAAATTGTATGGCACTATACTTGTTGCTAGCTGCCCAAGGTGGAACTTGTAAGGTCATTGGTACTGAGTGTTGTTCTTATATTTCTGATGCAACAGCTGAGATTATGGATATGGTACATGACACTGCACAGAGCATTAAAGAACTGCATGCTACTCATGGTTTTGAGCTTGGGGATTTCTCGAGCACATTTGGGTCATGGGGATCAGATGTACTTAAATACTCCTGTGTAAGTCATCTGGGACTCCCAAACTCTTCTTCAGTGTCTGAGTGAACGATTCTTCAGAATTTCCACTACAACGTTCTTTGTTGTTCTGTAGAGACTGTGGTTTGGACGTCTCTTTGTTGGACTACTCAGCTGTCTCATTGTGTCTGACAGTGTGTGTGTGTGTGTGTGTGTGTGTGTGTGGTGTGTGTGAGTGCGCGCGTGCAGTGTATTCTGGTGTTTTTCTGCCCCCTGCTGGTCAAACAGTCACTGGAGGTCAAAGGTTGAAAAATAGTTCCAAACGTGGAGGACGTACAGTACGTCTGTTTGACAAGACTGTAACACAATTAATTAATTGATTTTTTATCATTTTCTGACATTTTATGGACCAAACAACTGATCAATTAGTGGAGAAAATGATCAACAGATTCCCACTGCATCATGGGAACTGTAGTACAATGACTGTCCTGCTGTCAGTGTTCAACATTAAATTCAGAGGTCTGCAACCTGACAACAAAAATATGAGGAGATAAATATGTTTTTAACATTTTAATTTTCATTTCTCATCGTCTGACATGGTTTTTACAAACTGTAAAAATGTGCAGCCTCTCACTGAAAAAAACTTTGAACATTTCCTTTAACTAAAATGTAAATGGAATTGTTTCAATTGTCGGATGTAAACAAAATTATTGAGTGTGGTCTAGACCTACTCTATATGTAAAGTGTCTTGAGACAACTTTGTTGTGAATTGGCGCTATATAAATAAAATTTGATTTGATTTGATTTGATTTGATGAATAACAGTTACTTATTTAACATTTTAATTTTTATCTATCATTGATATAAGTCTGTGAAACAGTTGACAAAACTCAAAATTTCAATTTTAAGGCAGCGTACAGCGGGAGACATTTTAGAGTTTTGAGCCCAACTTAAACTCTTGAAAATGTTTTACCAACTATGAAACTTTGGTTGAGATCATTTACTTTTCTTTTTCAGATAAACTGAAATCTTTGAGTTAAAAAAAAACACACATTGAATGATGGTTAAAATAAAATCAAATCAGGTTCACAACTCACCGTAAGCAGATTTTGACATTTTTTTAGTTTCTAAAACTCAAAGATTCAACTTTATCTAAAGAGGGAAAGTAAATGTTCTCAGCTGAGGATCATAGGTCAGTAAAAGTTTTTAAAGTTTATTTTTAAACTTGTTGAAGATTTGAGTCATCTCAACTATTTTTTTTACAGTGTAAAGTGATTCTTATATTTGGCAGCTGTAAAACTATGTTGCCTATAGACCAAATTTTAAAAAAGTTTGAATATTTCATCAACTTAAAGGTGTGTTCTCTGTCTGTGGTTCGGTGCCTCTTCCTCTAAACTTTGTCTCCTGGAGTCTCCGTCAGCTGTGGGTGACAGATTTTTGTTTTAATGGAGAGACTTTTTTTCTCTCTTTTTTTGTTTTTGTTGATCCTGAAGGTTGCAGACTGCTGCTCTAATCTACTATAGACACCAAATCCAATCAAACCCCCCAAACAGGAAGTCTGTAAAGAAAAGAGAGAATTATTTAACATTTGTGTCTCTGGGCTGATTTGTTTCTTTCTGTTTTGATATTAAAGGCTGCAGCGTCTGATATGAGGTTGATTTGATCAAACCAAAGAGGAAACTTACCTGAGCACCACCAGGTGAGTCTGCAGTGATCCATTTCCATGGTAACCCGCAGGTCAGATTCACGAGACAGAGACGGTTCCTGTTGTTTGATCAGCTGCTGTAAAATGATTGTTTTATTTTTAGAGACGTCATTTATCCATAAATCCACGTGTTATATTATTTTTACTTATTTTAATGTATTTTGTTCAGAATTTGTCCTTCGAGCTGAAACTGTCTTATGTGATCATGTGTCTGAGGTCCAGCAGGGGCAGCACAACGCTATCACAGGAGCTGAAAACACACCTCACACACACACACACACACACACACACAACACACACACCACACACACACACACACACAGCAGGTGGCGCTGGGGAGCTGCACACAGGTTTCACTGTGATGTCACACTTCCTGTTCTGTTTTTTCACATTAAAAGACCAGAGTGAGGAGTTCTGCTGAGTCAACAGACTCTGATCCAGACAGGAAACTGTGAGAGAATCTGAAACTTAAACTGCTGAAACACTGAGTGAAGTTTGTCTGTTCTGTCTGTCAGGGTCATTTGCTGCCACATACATACTGTCACATACAGGTAAATATATATTTATATACAGACAGTGATTTATGATGTTTCCAGTGAAGAAGCTCAAACCAAACTCTGTTTAAAAACTGATCAAATTTAAGTTCCAGTCTGCAGTGCACCATGACAGATATTATATTACATATATACATATAATGTCACATTCTACTTATATACAAGAAGAACAGTAGTATGATATAACAGCCTACAATAAAGTATATTAATTACGATAAAGAATTAAATATATGTTTGTATTCAAATAGTAACATTATGGTAGATTATGAATAACATAACATACAACAGTATAGAATAATATATAATATAAATTCTAACAAAATATTTGAAGTATGCAGTATAAAATATTAATTTCTATAATATATTTATGTTGTTATTTTCCCATTTATCCTTGTTTGTTTGATGTGATCATTTATGATTATAACATAATATATATATATATATATATATATATATATATATATATGTCATTATGATAATACAGCTGCAACTACTGATTATTTTCATTGTTTATTAATCAATTATTTTCTCAATTAATCCATTAATGTATCCTGTCACAATCTTTGTCCACTGAAAAATAGGTCCAAACATATGTCTGTGCGCTCCACCTGTTTTCACACGTTTGGACCTATTTTTCATCAATCTGACAATAATTTTTCCACTAATCAATTCGTTTTTTGGTCCATAAAATGTCAGAAAATATTGATCAAAGTCCAAGATGACGTCCTCAAATGTCTTGTTTTGTCTACAACTCAATGATCTTCAGTTTCCTGTCAGAGAGGAGTAAAGAAACCAGAAAATATCCACATATAAGAAGCTGAAATCAGAGAAGTTGGACTTTTTTAAAAATAAAAAAACAGTTAATCAGTTAATTAATCCTGTCACAATCTTGTCAAAAGTTGAAACATTTTTCAACTTGATCTACAGTATTTTGACCATTAATTTTATAATTGATTGATCGTTGCAGCTCTGACAGCCTTTAAGATCCATCATGAAAAACACTGAAGCTCAAATGAACAAAGAACAGAAGCTACAAACTGAGAGAGAGAGAGAGAGAGAGAGAGAGAGAGAGAGAGAGAGAGAGTGTGTGTGTGTGTGTATACAGAGTCTCCTGCAGACCGGGATAATCCCAGCTGAGCTGCTGACCTCGGGTGGGGTGGGGGGGTGGGGGGGGCTCTTATGCACTGCTCTATGTGTATGTGCAGTGTGTGATATTTAGGTTAAAGGCTTTTGTTCTTGTTGTTGTTGTGACGGCCTCCTGCCTCTAGGGCCTGCTGTCGTGTTTTGTGTTCCCTCTCTGGTGTTGTTTTGTCTTTCCCTGCAGGTCGTAGGTGGGGCTTGCCACACCTGGGTGGACCTGGCCAGTCCACAGGTGGATAAGAGCTGGCATTACTCCTCACACTCTCTCTGCTAGGCTTTGTGACCTACCTGGCGTGGCTGCATCACTGCGCCCGCGACTCCTCGGCGCATTATGTTTGGTTTAGTTAGTTTACTTGTTAGCTCAGTTAGTATTTGATTATGTTGCCAATTGCCTAATTTCGTATTGTTTGTAATAAAATCATTTTGTTTTTACTTTAAAAAACCGTACATCTCCTCGTTTTTGTCATGGCTTTGAGCCAGGTCATGACAAAATGGGGGCTCGTCCACTTGTTTGCCTGTGCGCACCGGTAGGTCATTCATTCAGTCCGTTTGTGTATTGGCTCGGAAGGTTATGAATGAAGTGACGTTGCCGTGCTCACTACGGAGAGGCGTGGGAATCCGGAAACTGCGAGGGCTTTGTTTGAAATGTTTGGCACGTTGCGCGGAGAGGTATGGTTGTTTCAAGATTAATCCGTTTTATGTTTAAAAATAATCCGTTTGGTAAGTAATATTTGCCGTGGCTGCTTTGTATTTAAGTAAAGTTTATTGTTTTTTTGAGCACCCCGATAAGCTTAGCCGGCGGGCAAGCAGGACTTGTCACTTTGTTATTTTTCCTCTTTTATTTTTTGTTGGCAAATCCTGAGGAGGGAGTGCTCCGGGCTCGGGTATTACGATCGGCTGTGTCCATGGTCGAGAGTGGTATGTCGGGTCTGGTGACGTTTCAAGCTCGGCAAGCCATCGAAGACGGCTATTTGAGCTCAAGTTAGAACTGTGGGTAGGCAGTCAGGGTTTGGGGTGTCTCAAACTTTTCCCATCTGTTAGAGTTTGGGGAGAATCAAAGCAGCTCGGTGAGTATTTGGTGTTTGATGCCACTTTGTGCGCGAGGTTTTTGGGTAGGTAAATTTGTTAATCTTTGATTTGAACCGCTGTAATAATAGAAAATGTCTGATATTTCTGACTTCGTTAAAGCTCCCTCTGAGGACTTTTTGAATAAATGTACTAAGGAGCAGTTGTTAAAAATTGCAGAGCATTTTGAAATTGATATTTCGGACAGGCGGTTAAAGGACACTGTAAAGAGTATTTTGACAGCTAATTTAACTGAGATGGGTGTGTTGGCCATAGAGCCTGTGTGTCCTCCTGATGCGAGTCTTTCTCCGCCGTTCATTGCAGCATCTAATTTCACTTTCGAGCAGCAAAAAGAAGTGTTAAAGTTGCAATTAGAACATGATAAAATGAGACAAGTGGAAATAGAAAAGCAATTAGCAATTGAAAAGTTGCGCTTTCAGACTGAACAGGCAAAGCTCCAGCTTCAGCAGTATAAACTGGATTTGATGAAAAGCGGTAAGTTAATTGGAGATGGCTCTTTTGAGGTGGATGCGTCTTCGTGTTTTCCGGGGTCTCCTGACTGTTTTGATGTTTTGGGTAATCTTAAGTTGTTGCCTAAATTTAATGAAAAAGACCCGGAGACTTTTTTCTCGTTATTTGAACGTGTTGCAGAGACAAGAAAGTGGCCTGAGTCTGCTCTTCCTTTAATGTTGCAGTGCGCGCTGACCGGTAGAGCGCAGGAAGCTTATTCAGCTCTGTCCGTGTCAGACAGCCAGGATTACGGCCTTGTGAAATCTGCTGTGTTAAAAGCTTACGAGCTCGTACCCGAAGCTTATCGCCAACATTTTCGTACGTGGAAAAAGGCTGACAACCAAACGCATCTCGAGTTCGCTCGGGATTTAACTGGACATTTTACGCGTTGGTGTTCCGCATTGAAGGTCAAAACTTTTGATGACCTGTGTGATCTGATACTGTTGGAGCAGTTTAAAAACTCTATTCCCGTGAACATTGCGCAACTTATTAGTGACCACAAGGTAAAAACTGTGAGCGAAGCCGCTGCCCTGGCGGATGACTATGTGCTGACGCACAGACGGTCTTTTGGAGAGTTGCGCACTCACGGTGCCAGTTTTGGTGAGCGTGCAGGTGCCGTGAGTTATGTTCCTTTGGGTAAGTCTGACGTTAGACAGCACAACACAAGAAAGTCTGATAAAATCTGTAACTACTTTCACAAGAAAGGGCATTTTAAAGCGGACTGTTTTGGCGCTTAAAGCGAAGACTAAAACAGAGTGGACCTGCGGGGCAGCCGAAAGGTGCCTGTCTCGCTGTGTCCGTGCCAAAGACACACTCAATACAGGTAGAAAGTGTAGATGGGCACGTTAAAGATGTACCTGGTGAACTTGAATCCTTCTTGCCTTTCGTTTCTGATGGTCACGTTTCTTTGGTGGGGAGTGATTGTAAAGTTCCTGTTAAAATACTGCGGGACACTGCTGCCTTTGACTCATTCATTCAGGCTTCGGTGTTGCCCTTCTCTGAACAGAGTCACACGGGGTGTTTTGTGCCGGTTTTGGGAATGGGGATGAAGGTTTTGCAAGTTCCTTTGCACAAGATGATGTTGTACTCTGATCTTTTCCAGGGGGAGATAACAGTTGGGGTGCGTCCTGCGCTGCCAATTGAGGGCATCACTCTGATTCTGGGAAATGGTGTGGCAGGTGGACGTGTCTGGGCTGACGCTCCACCTCCGCCGCCCCCTGTAGTCTCTTCTGTTCCGCTGGTGAGAAAACAGCCCGATGAGTATCAGGCCAGTTTTCCTGAAGTTTTCACTGCGTGTGCGGTAACGCGTTCAATGACACGTGACACTCCTGATTCAGTATCTGAACCTGTAAAGATTAAAGGTGAGGTGTCAGATTCGTTGTATTTTTCTCTGTCTGACGTCCCTCTCTCGGCTTCGCAGGAAGAGCTGAAATTGGAGCAGTGGGTGGATCCTTCTTTGGAGGGTTTGTTTGACATGGTGTTACCTGAAGATGAGGTAAAAGATAATTCTCATGGTTATTTTTTGCTGGATGAGCTTCTGGTGAGAAAGTGGGTGCCTCACGGAGATGAATTCGTTGGAGACCCCGTTATCCAAATTGTTGTGCCTGTTAAATTCCGTGAGTCTGTGTTGAAACTTGCTCATGATGAATCTGGACACTGGGGGGTGAAAAAGACTTATAACCGGGTCCTCAGGCACTTCTTTTGGCCTCGATTAAAGAGGGATATAGTATCTCATCTTAAAACGTGTCACACCTGTCAGCTTACAGGTAAACCGAACCAGAGCGTCAAGCGCGCTCCTTTGCTCCCTATTCCTGCCGTAGATCAGCCGTTTGAGCACCTCATCATTGATTGTGTCGGACCGCTTCCTCGCTCGCGTTCAGGTGCTGTGTATTTGTTAACGGTTATGTGTCAAAGCACTCGTTTTCCTGCGGCGTACCCATTACGCACGATTACTGCGCGCTCGGTTGTGCGCGCACTGTCTCAGTTTATTTCTATTTTCGGCATTCCAAAGGTGATCCAGTCTGACCAAGGCTCAAATTTTACCTCCAAACTCTTCTCTCAAGTGTTGAAACAGCTGCACATTAAGCATAACAAAGCATCTGCGTACCATGCCCAAAGTCAGGGAGCTTTGGAACGTTTTCACCAGTCCTTAAAATCATTGTTGCGTTCCTACTGTGTGCAGATGGACAGAGATTGGGAGGAGGGGTTACCTTGGTTAATGCTGGCAGCCAGAGATGTGACACAGGAGAGCACTGGCTTCAGCCCAAAATGATTTGGTGTTCGGTCACACTGTGTGTGGTCCTTTGAATGTTCTGAGTGATCAGTGGAAGGATGCCGAGCCACCTAAAAATCTTATTGATTATGTGAATGGTTTCCGCCATAGACTGTTTGCTGCCGGAGAGATGGCCAAGAAAAACTTGACACTTGCTCAGACTGAGATGAAAAAACTGTATGACCGGCGTGCTGAACGCTGCATGTTTAGTGTGGGGGACCAAGTCTTAGCGTTGTTACCTATTGTGACTTCTCCCTTTCAGGCTAAGTATTCTGGTCCATATGAAGTGACAAAAATAGTCTCTGAACACAACTATATGATTTCTACTCCAGAGCGTAGAAGGAAAACGCAGCTGTGTCATGTCAACTTGTTAAAACCTTATTATGCTCGTGTTTCAGATGATACCGACAGGGAGAGTGCCTCAGGACTTCCGCACTCTGCTTGTTCGGTGGGGAGAGTGTCCACAGTTTATTCTCCACAGTCAGTGTCCACTGAGGTAGAGGATAGTTTATCTTGTATTGATCCCGCCGTTCTTCAAGGTCGCCTTAAAAACTCGGAGTCTCTGAGTAACCTGCAGGTTCTCTTAGGTCACTTAGCCAAGTCCGAACAGGCAGATTTATGTAATGTCATAAAATCTTTTCCTTGTTTGTTCGGCGACACTCCCACGCAGACAAACTTAATAGAGCATGATATTGATGTTGGAGATGCCCAGCCAATTAGGCAGAGATTTTACCGGGTGAACCCTGAAAAACGTAAATATCTGGATGCTGAAATAAAATACATGCTTGATAATGACATCGCTGAACCTTCTTCTTCCAGTTGGGCTTCCCCTTGTCTTTTAGTGCCTAAATCTGACAACACTCCCAGATTTTGTACCGACTTTCGTAAGCTAAATGCTGTAACGAAACCCGACTCTTTTCCGCTTCCTCACATGGAGGATTGCGTCGATCAAGTGGGTCACGCCAAATATGTCAGCAAGTTCGACCTCTTAAAAGGTTATTGGCAGGTCCCTTTGTCCGAGCGTGCGCGTGAGCTATCCGCGTTTATTACTCCGACTGGTTTGTATTTCTACAATGTCATGCCTTTCGGGTTGCGTAATGCCCCTGCCACATTTCAGAGGCTCATGACAAAAGTTCTGGGGGACTTGGAGGGGTGTACCGTCTATTTAGACGATGTGGTTGTCTTTTCGGACACATGGGTTTCTCATGTTGAGCGCATGCGTGCGTTGTTTGCCCGTCTGGCTGAGGCACGTTTGACCGTTAATCTCGCAAAGTGTGAGTTCGCCAAAGCAACAGTGACGTATCTCGGTCGGGTGGTGGGGCAGGGTACTGTCCGTCCCGTTGAGGAGAAAGTTAAGGCAGTTGCGTGTTTTCCTGTTCCTACAACCAAAAAAGAGCTCATGCGTTTCTTAGGTCTTGTTGGTTATTACAGGAGTTTTTGCAGAAATTTTTCTGATGTAGTCGCACCATTAACAGACTTGCTTAAGGCAAGCGCGACTTTTGTATGGTCTCCTGTTTGCCAGCAGGCATTTGAGAAAGTTAAATCCTTGTTGTGTAATGCACCTGTTCTCTCTGCTCCTAGGTTCGATCGTTCCTTTGCTCTCCAAGTTGATGCCAGTCACGTGGGGGTGGGAGTGGTACTATTGCAGAGTGATGAATTTGGTATCGAAAAACCAGTGAGCTTCTTTTCTAAAAAGTTTAACTCATACCAACTCAACTACTCTACTATTGAGAAAGAAGCATTGGCATTAGTGTGGGCGCTTAAGCATTTTGATGTGTATCTTGGATCTGGTGTCGTACCTGTAGTGGTCTTCACTGATCATAACCCTCTTGTTTTCTTGAACTCGTTACAGTGTCCCAATCAAAGATTAGTGAGATGGTCACTATTCCTTCAGTCTCACTGGCTTGATATTCGACACATAAAAGGGTCTGACAATGTGGTGGCAGATGCATTGTCCCGAGCACCTGTAGAGTAAATATAGCCAAGTGTTTTTCCTATGTTGTTGTTTCCTCGTCCCACTTGTTTTCCTCCCCTTACCCCTCTTAAATTGCTCCCAGGTACCAGGTTGCTGAGGTGGGCAGGGGGTGACGCAGGTGAAGGAAGGAGTTTTAATAATAAGCATAGGTAGGGTTTTGTCCATATTGTAAAAGTGACTCTATGGGTAAGTTTGTAAATCGTTTAATGTAATGATAAAGATGAAATAAAAGGAAAATAGATGCATTTGATTTGGTTAAATTGAAAAATTTATATTTTTATTAGATTTCAGTTAGCGCTGAGTTGTTGGGGTTCCGGGATAGGAACCCGGTTTTTTATGGAGGGGGTGTGACGGCCTCCTGCCTCTAGGGCCTGCTGTCGTGTTTTGTGTTCCCTCTCTGGTGTTGTTTTGTCTTTCCCTGCAGGTCGTAGGTGGGGCTTGCCACACCTGGGTGGACCTGGCCAGTCCACAGGTGGATAAGAGCTGGCATTACTCCTCACACTCTCTCTGCTAGGCTTTGTGACCTACCTGGCGTGGCTGCATCACTGCGCCCGCGACTCCTCGGCGCATTATGTTTGGTTTAGTTAGTTTACTTGTTAGCTCAGTTAGTATTTGATTATGTTGCCAATTACTTAATTTCATATTGTTTGTAATAAAATCATTTTGTTTTTACTTTAAAAAACCGTACATCTCCTCGTTTTTGTCATGGCTTTGAGCCAGGTCATGACATTGTTAAACAGAAATCAGAATAAATTATCATTGTTACCAGAGAAGAAGAACTCACAACTTTTACTGCAGTAAGAGTAATAACAGTGTACAAATACTACAAATATTAGTATGAAAATATACAAAAATATTTAACAAGCCATGTAATAATGTTATTATAATAACTGTGTCATGCACATGTTCATCAGTTTAACAAAAGACAAAAGATGACTGCTTTTGAATTATTATGGAAACTGTTGCTGTCACATTCTTACATTTTGTCTTCCAACAAACCTCCAACTAACCTTCAACAAACTCCCAACTGACCCCCAACTAACCTCCAACAAACTCCCAACTAACCCCCAACTAACCTCCAACTAACCCCCAACTAACCCCCAACTAAACCCCAACTAACCTCCAACAAACCCCCAACTAACCTCCAACAAACCCCCAAACTAACCTCCAACAAACCTCCAACTAACCTTCAACAAACTCCCAACTGACCCCCAACTAACCTCCAACAAACTCCCAACTAACCTCCAACTAACCTCCAACTAACCTCCAACTAACCCCCAACTAAACCCCAACTAACCTCCAACAAACCCCCAACTAAACCCCAACTAACCTCCAACAAACCCCCAACTAAACCCCAACTAACCTCCAACAAACCCCCAACTAACCTCCAACTAACCTCAACTAACCTACAACTAACCTCCAACTAACCTCCAACAAACTCCCAGCTAACCCCCAACTAACCTCCAACTAACCTCCAACTAACTCCAAACTAACCTCCAACTAACCCCCAACTAACCCCCAACTAACCTCCGACTAACCCCCAACTAACCTCCAACTAACCTCCAACTAACCCCCAACTAACCTCCAACAGACCCCCAAGTAACCTCCAACTAACCTCCAACTAACCTCCAACAAACCCCCAACTAACCTCCAACTAACCTCCAACAAACCTCCAACTAACTTCCAACAAACCTCCAACTAACCTCCAACTAACCTCCAACAAACCCCCAACTAACCTCCAACAAACCCCCAACTAACCCCCAACTAACCTCCAACTAACCTCCAACTAAACTCCAACTAACTCCAACTAAACCCCCAACTACTCCCAACTAACCTCCAACTAACCCCCAACTAACCTCCAACTAACCCAACTAACCCCAACTAACCCAGCTGACTCCAACAGACCCCCCAACTGACCCCCAACTAACCTCCAACTAACCTCAACTAACCTCCAACAAACCCAACTAACCTCCAACTAACCTCCAACTAATCTCCAAAACCTCCAACTAACTTCCAACAAACCTCCAACAAACCTCCAACTAAACACCAACAAACCCCAACTAATCTCAACTTACCTCAAAACTTCCAACTAACCTCCACTAACCTCCAACTAACCTCCAACAAGCTCCAACTAAGCTCCAACTAACCTCCAACAAACCTCCAACTAACCTCCAACAAACCCCCAACTAACCTCCAACTAACATCCAACAAACCCCCAACTAACCTCCAACTAACCTCCAACTAACCCCAACAAACCTCCAACTAACCCCCAACTAACCTCCAACTAACCTCCAACTAACCTCCAACAAACCCCAACTAACCTTCAACTAACCTCCAACTAACCTCCAACAAACCTTCAACTAACTCCAACTAACCCCCAACTAACCTCCAACTAACCCCAACTAACCTCCAACTAACCTCCAACTAACCTCCAACAAACCCAACTAACCTCCAACAAACCCCAACTAACCCTAATCTCTGGGCCCTATCTTACATTGCGCCGCTGGCGCAAGTGACTTTGCTATCTTACACCAGCGCAAGTGGCATTTTTGCCATGTCTGCAAGATAGCAAGTCTTTAGAATACGATTTTTTGCCACTGAAGATAATAAAGTTAGATTTCCTTATATTCAAAGATAATTTATTTAGTCTGAACCACATAGCATAGGCAGTTAAACCAGCATTAGCATCCTTCATAAGTGAATCAAAATTTGAATTAGAGAGAACAAGGGTTGTGTCATCAGCAAACATTATTGGGCAAAGGATATTTGAAACATTAGATAAATCATATATAGATGAGGAATAATAATGGCCCCAGAATGGACCCCTGCGGGACCCCACAGGATAATCTAGCTTTGTCAGAACAGCAACCCTTAACACAAACAAACAGACTTCTGTCAGTGACATAATTAGTTAACCATTTGTGTGTAACATCATGAAAACCATATTTATACAATTTTGCTAACAATGGTGATGGTTTACTGTATCAAAAGCTTTTGAAATGTCAATGAAAATACTACAAGTATACTCAGTTAACTTTGTCAGGTGAAGCAGAGCCATGTAAGTGGAGTGATGTTTTTGAAAAAACGGTACTGGAGTTTGTAAAGAATTAAGTTTGTATCTAAATGAAAAAGAATTTGTTTATATACAATTTTAGAAAAACATGGCAAAATAGATATAGGTCTATAGTTGTTAAAACAACATGGGTCATCTGCTTTAAACAGGAATAACTTTGGCAACTTTTCAATCCTCAGGCACAGTACCTGAGGATTGTGCACTTCAAACTTCAGAAACTCTTTCTGATTGTTTCGTAGCGGGACAGAGGAGGAGGACTGGAGGAGGAGATGAGGATTAGGTGGGAGATAATAATTATAAAATACAACACTATTTCAAGGTGCTTCAGTGTAAAACATAACCAGTTACATATCTGCATGACATTTGCGGTTCATTTATCGTGACGGTTTTTGCAGGTGTTAATGTAAAATAAACTATTTACACATGAAGCTGCTTTGGAGACGTCCTGCTGTCTCCATATATTTCGCGCTCTCACACTTTCACTTCTTGAACCAGGAGATCTGTCTCCTCACTTTGAAAATCTTCTCTCTTTGTTTCCTCCTTGTAAATCCGCCGTCATGCTGCCACTGCACTGCCGATGCACCTGCCTCTAACAGGTGATGAGAGCTGACTTTCTGATTGGTTTATTGCATGTTCAGCCTAAACTCACTGGTGAATTAATGAGGGCACTTAGGCACACCTGATAGGTGTATGCCGCTTTGTGCCGGTGGCGCAGGGGGCGGGGCAGGGCAAAATATCACTCATACCCCTGGAGGGAGATGGCAAAGGAGGATTTGGACACAGCTTGAATGAATTAAATCCATTGCACCTCGCGCCTTAGACCGGTGTAAGATAGGGCCCCTTGTTTAAATTTGACTGTCTCATGTTTATTAGAGTTCAAATTAAAGCCAAATGTTCCCTGAATGACTTTGTGTCTGTTTAATGTTGTTAGATGGTCACTTTGGTTTGGGTTAAAATAAACATGTTAGTTATGGACATTACATCTGTGAGTTAAATACATTCTTCATGTACTTCAGCCTTGACGTCTATATGTGGACGCTCTCGCTCTTTAAATGACGTCACCAGACATTTTGTTGTCTGACATTCATGTTTAAAATGAATCACCGTCTCTACGTCAGTCAGTACAGAATAAATTGCATGTTATTGGCGTGTGGAGATATTTACATCATCAGAAGAACTTCGAAAGTTTGTCACCTGTCAGACGTCTGCAGACATCGACAGCAGAAGAAGAACCAACCACCTGATGAGATGAAGACGACTGTTTGTTTGGACCACAGGGTGGAAACCAGGTCAGTGACGTCACAACACGACGCTGCCAGATGACAGCGAGCTGTTTGCACACGCTCAGTGAGAGTCGGCCTCAGTGGAGCAGAAACATGCAGACAGACTGATAACTTCTGTCTTTGTGCCAAAACAAAAAGATAACACCATCTGTCCTCATTCTGACGGAGGAGATTGGAGGTGGAGGATCCGTCCAGAGAAGATCTGCTGCTGAATACCAGAGAACAAAGAGCTGAACAGATCTATATCGACTCGTCACGTCTGAAATCTGCAGCTGCCTCAATCTCATCAGGGCAGAGCAGAGAGAGAGAGTGACTCTGAGGAATGTTTCTCCTGTCAGATCTGCTGTCTGTGGGTCCTCCAAAAGAACCTTTAAAAAATCTCCAACTAACCTCCAACTAAGCTCCAACTAACATCCAACAAACCTCCAAGTAACCTCCAACTAACATCCAACTAACCTCCAAGTAACCTCCAAGTAACCTCCAACTAACCTCCAACTAACCTCCAACAAACCTCCAACTAACGTCCAACAAACCTCCAACTAACCTCCAACTAACCTCCAACTAACCTCCAACAAACCTCCAACTAACATCCAACAAACCTCCAACTAACCTCCAACAAACCTCCAACAAACCTCCAACTAACCTCCAATTAACCTCCAACAAACCTCCAACTAACCTCCAACTAACCTCCAACAAACCTCCAACTAACCTCCAACAAACCTCCAACTAACCTCCAACTAAGCTCCAACTAACCCCCAACGAACCTCCAACAAACCCCCAACTAACCTCCAACAAACCTCCAACTAACCTCCAACTAAGCTCCAACTAATCCCCAACTAACCTCCAACAAACCCCCAACTAACCTCCAACAAACCTCCAATTAACCTCCAACTAACCTTCAACAAACCTCCAACTAACCTCCAACAAACCCCCAACTAACCTCCAACTAACCTCCAATTAACCTCCAACTAACCTTCAACAAACCTCCAACTAACCTCCAACTAACCTCCAACAAACCTCCAACTAACCCCCAACTAACCTCCAACTAACCTCCAATTAACCTCCAACTAACCTTCAACAAACCTCCAACTAACCTCCAGCTAACCTCCAACAAACCTCCAACTAACCCCCAACTAACCTCCAACAAACCCCCAACTAACCTCCAACAAATCTCCAACTAATCTCCAACAAACCTCCAACTAACCTCCAACAAACCCCCAACTAACCTCCAACTAACCTCAACTAACCTCCAACAAAACTCCAACTAACTTCCAACTAACCCTCAACTAACCTCCAACAAACCCCCAACTAACCTCCAACAAACCCCCAACAAACCTCCAACTAACCCCCAACTAACCTCCAACAAACCCTCAACTAACCTCCAACAAACCCCCAACTAACCTCCAACTAACCTCAACTAACCTCCAACTAACCTCCAACTAACCCCAACAAACCCCCAACTAACCTCCAACAAACCCCCAACTAACCTCCAACAAACCCCCAACTAACCCCCAACTAACCCCCAACTAACCTCCAACTAACCTCAACTAACCCTCCACTAACATCCACTAACTTCCAACTAACCCCAAACTAACCTCCAACAAACCCCCAACCAACCTCCAACTAACCCCCAACTAACCTCCAACAAACCTCCAACTAACCTCCAACTCACCTCCAACTAACCTCCAACTAACCTCCAACAAACCCCCAACTAATCTCCAACTAACCTACAACTAACCTCCAACAAACCTCCAACTAACCTCCAACTAACCTCCACCAAACCAATACCAGTACAATGATCATTATAAAACATGTCTCATACAGACTGAATGAGGAAAACCAGGGTTCTGTGGAGAACCTCGGGGTTCTGTTCTGGTACAAACTGGATGTGGAAAACCTCAGGGTTCTGTGGAGAACCTCAGGGTTCTGTTCTTCGCCCACTTCTTCAGTTCCGTCATGTGTTGGAGCAGTTGTTTAGATGTATCCAGGTGATAAAGTTCTGTATGTTTCTTTTTGTAGATATAGGTTTTTTTTTCTTATTTTCAGTTTATCCATCCATTTTCTGTAACCGCTTATCCGTGAGGGTCGCGGGGGGCTGGAGCCTATCCCAGCTGACATTGGGCGAGAGGCGGGGTACACCCTGGACAAGTCGCCAGTTCATCGCAGGGCTGACACATAGAGACAGACAACCACTCACACTCACATTCACACCTACGGGCAATTTTAGAGTCACCAATTAACCTGCTGCATGTCTTTGGACTGTGGGAGGAAGCCGGAGTACCCGGAGAGAACCCACACGGACACGAGGAGAACATGCAAACTCCACACAGAAAAGCCCTGCCGGCTTGGGGATTCGTACCCAGGACCTTCTTGCTGTGCGGCGGCAGCGCTAACCACTGCGCCATCGTGCCACATTTTCAGTTTATTTAATTTTTAATTTATTTCCTCTTTTCTTTTTTCCCTCTCCCTGTTTTTAAATGTTGATGATGTATCACTTCCTTGTTGTTTGACCAATAGGGCTCTCCTTGACAGGAAATGATCCTCACACTCATCAGTGTAACGCAGCAGAGCACCTGATGACGACCTGTGTCTGATGGTCGTGGTTTTTTATTGAGACTGTTTCACTCAGACAGTGAGACGTCCACCAGAAGAGGACAAATATTGTGTCTTTGTTGAAAGTGTGCGTGATTGCCTGCAGTGACAATTAAACGTGTGTGACCCCAGTGTTTAATACAGCAGACAGGATTAACACACACACACATGCAGACACACACACACACGCAGACACACACACACACACACAGACACACACACACACAGACACACACGTGCAGACACGCACACACACACACCACACACACACACACACCCACACACACACACACACAGACACACGTGCAGACACGCACAACACACACACACACACACACACACACACACACACACACACACACACACACACACACACTCGTGCAGACACGCACACACACACACACACACACACACACACACACACACAGAGACTCTGACCATCAAGCGTTTAATTAAAGCTGTTCTCACCTGAGGTCTCAATTATTAATTCAGTTTGTATTCAGCAGCCAGAGGACAGTTTGATTAGAGACACGTCTGCTTCATTATGTCCTGCAGACACACACACACACACACATGCAGACACACACACACACAGACACAACACACACACAACACACACACACACACACATCAACACACATACACACACACACACAGACACACACACACACACGCAGACACACACACACACACACACACACACACACACACACACACACACACACACACACACGCAGACACACACACACACACACACACACACACACACACACACACAGACAGACACACACACACACACACACGCAGACACACATACACACACACACACAGACACACACACACACACACACACACACACACACACACACACACCACACACAACACACACACACACACACAACACACACACACACACACACACACAGACACACACACACGCACACCAACAGACACACACACACACACACAACACACACGCAGACACACATACACACACACACACACAGACACACACACACACACACACGCAGACACACACACACACACACACACACACACACACACACACACACACACGCCGACACACACACAACACACACACACACACACACACACACAGACAGACAGATGTGACGCGTTAAAACAAAATAAATAATAAACCTATAAATTAAAGATGTAATCTGGGACATTTTCCTCAAACACCACCACATATTTTCATATAAAAGTGATGTTTGTCAGTCGTCTCCTGTGACTGACTGTCAGTGAGCTGCTGTCTGTCTGCAGACACTCTGAGACTGTCTTTCTCATTAGTTTGCTGCTCGAGACAACAAGAGCAAACGTTTGTCCTGAGAACAAACGAAGAGTTTGATTCTCCCTTTAAACACTTGGTAAATCCCAGAACTCTGACGAGGTTAAAAGATCAATACATCTGATCATAAAACAGACATGAAGATTATTGATGTGAATATCAGAGGACACAGACGTCCTCTCAGTCTTTACTGCAGTACAAGTAAAAGTATTAGTACTGGTTCAACTTGTTTACTGCAGTAAAAAGAAGTCGTCCTCTGAAGGACAATTCTACTGTTTCTGTCTCACTCTGTCTGTCTCACATTCTGATGTCTTTTACCTTGTTTTTGTTGTTTTTGTCTTGTTCCATCTTTTGTTATTTTTGTCTTAAGTATTGTTACGTCGTTTTTTGTCTTGTTATGTCTTTTACGTTGTTTTGACTTGTTGAGTCTTTCATTCGTTTCATCTTGTTACGACTCTTTATGTTCAATAATCAAATCAAGTAACTCCACTGAAAACTCTACCTAAGTACAGTCACTAAGTATTTGTACTTAGTTATTTCCCACCTCTGCTCATACTTAAGTATGCATTACACTATGTAATCTACTTAGTTACGTTTAAAATTATAGTTGAGTACTGACAATAATTTGAATTAATATCCAAACTTCTCATCATATTTTAGTAGCCAATCAGGTGATCTGATCACAAACAGGCCAATGAAAACCAGGACATACAGACAAAAAAACAAAATGAAAAATGCTGCAGCATGAAAAATGAAAAAAATGCTGCACGTGTTTGGTAACACGTGCAGGGGTTAAAGTGGGCCGGAGCCCTCCGGAGCTGAGCTCCGCCACCTCAGAGCTGAGCTCCGCCACCCCGGAGCTCAGCTCCGCCACCTTATTCAAATAAATAAATTTTTCAATTCAAACTGGCAGTAGCCAGTAGCTGTTAGTTTGCTGTGTTTCTCTGTTTGTTAGCCATGTTAGATTGCTATGTGTGTGTTTTACCTGTTAATCCGGCCTGTATTTTTCTGTTGAGAATAGACTTGCACGGATTTATCGGCAGTGCTCGGATTCGGGCAGGTTTTCACGTGGTCATCCATGACCTGCGACCGGCCGGTCAGTCTAAATTTGACGGTCTAAAGCGCCGGTCAAATTCCCATCGCGCTGCGACAGCAAAAGAAACAAAAAAAACAAAAACCAAACACACCATGTTATAGCGTGTTATAACATGCTTTGCCCAGGTGTTTGGTACCGCTGCGCTCTCACGAGGCGCGGATGCCGCGGCGCTTTCCAAGGTGCTGATCCTGACTTTGTTGATTTATTTGTTTGCTCGGTACTGTTTTACTGTTATTCTCTGTAGTTGTTTTTGCACAATTTCGTACTTCGTAGTTTGACAGAGCCTTTTGGGGGCGTCGGGATGAATATTTTCCCGAAAATTACATTTTCTATCCTGGGAACAGAGGCGCTATATATCCCGACGTATGTAGGTTCCCAACCTGACAACTTTAGTGTATTTTCTGCTGATATCAATAATTATTATTGAGGAAGAAGACCGCCATTTCAATATTAATCAACATTACAAACTGCAGGCTGCGTGCAACTTGACGTTTGCTGCAGCTGCACAGGCGGATGAAATGCCAAGTTCAGCCTGTGATCTGTTACTGTCTGACTGAACAACCTCATGGAAGTGATATTTTACAGTTCTACATATTTTAATCTAACAAAATTCGTTTAAAAAAGTCAGTTGGTGTTTTCAAAGTCATGATATTGAGCTGAAACAGGTTCTAGACTTCGTTCGCATTCACAGGCTGCTGCTGAGCGGAGCAGACGGCTCGCACCGTGCGCACTGCGATGTTCAACATCGTAGACTTAATAAAGTTAATTATCACTGAAAGTTAAAAAGCAAAACTCTGAAAAAAAAAAGCTCTCACTCACTTGGTCGAGGGCTTTGTATGCATTTCCTGGAGATGTTGGTGTCTTTCTTCAGTGAGGGGCGCTTTTTGCCACAGCCAGCTGCTGATGGTAAATCCATCACATGCAGTATTTCATCCCGACGTGTTTTGGAAAAAGTATAAATCCAGTGATCTTTAAGCTTCGAGCTTCACCGGGAATTTTATCTGAGATTCTAAAAGTTGCAGCGTACAGTTTGCATCTTCATTGTGGTGTGGCACACAGCGTGTCATGTGTCTCATTAAGATGGTAGAGTCAAAAGTTATTGTATTAAGTGCATTCATAATCAGACATGCTTGAATTCATGGCGATTTGTGATCGTTAACCAATTAATAAAAGCACCCTGTGTACTCAGCTGGTAGCAAATAGGAGCCAGAAAACACACACTACCCCCAATGAAAATAAAATCTTAAGAATAATATAGCACATGCTATGATATGATGATGTTATAGACAAAAAGTTATATATTATTTATTAATGTAGAGTGTGTTTTAGCAAAGACATGATTATTGAAAAGCTGGTTCTATCTTGGTTAAAATGTTCTAATAAAGGAAAGTTAGAAAATTTTGCAATATCTTGTGTGCTGTAAAGTGGTTTGGAAAAAATGAAATCGGAATCTGCCGAAATCAGTATCAGCCATCCAAGCACTCTGCAAATCGGAAATCGGGATCGGCCCAAAAAATTGTAATCGGTGCAAGTCTAGTTGAGAATAAAGCCAATATAGTTTTTTGCAATCATTTACGTCATTTTCCCTATTGCGCCTCAGCACCGAATTTTAGGGCTCCCCCACCTGTCAAATTCCACTTTAACCACTGAACACGTTCATACCGACAATTTGTCTCCACCCCTCGCCGTCTGATCCTGCAGCATCTGACGTGCAGGAAGTCTTTTTAACACGAGAGTAACGCTGTCAAACGCTCACAGATGGTCACATTCAGGATAAAACCATGTTTTCTTACTGAAGCAACTAAAGTCACATGACAAATGTCACATGACTCACAACCTCAACAAACCTCCAACTAACCTCCAACTAACCTCCAACTAACCTCCAACAAACCTCCAACCAACCTCCAACTAACCTCCAACAAACCTCCAACCAACCTCCAACTAACCTCCAACAAACCTTCAACCAACTCCAACAAACCTCCAACTAACCTACAACTAACTCTCAACTAACTCAACAAACCTCCAACTAATCTCCAACAAACCTCCAACCAACCTCCAACAAACCTCCAACTAACCTACAACTAACCTCCAACTAACCTCAACAAACCTCCAACTAATCTCCAACAAACCTCCAACCAACCTCCAACAAACCTCCAACTAAGCTCCAACTAACCTCCAACATTATGTTCCTACAACTTTTAAAAGGTCACACGGGACACAAACTCTGGTCTCCTGTTCAGAGTTTGTTTGAGCCGCCCATTAAACATCAAGGGTTAAAAAGTAACTAATACTCTGAGTACTTTTTGAGAAGAATACTTTGTACTCTCTAACACCAGTGCTTTTACTTGTAATTGAGTAATATTTTAGTAATGTAACAGTACTTGTACAGATTTTCAGGACTGTTTCCACCACTGGTTGTTTCTCCATTTTTCCTCATGTGAAGCAGAGAAACAGGTTCAAAAAATATTAATGTGCAAATTAATCACATGACAAAAACACGTTGTATAAAAAAAAACAACTTACTTTCAGGGATTATTCCTCCATTTTCCACGAGTGTGACACAGACAAACATAACTGCAGAGAATTATTTAGATTTTTGACCACAGCTAGCGGTCAACACCATCGATCCCTCCAGGCTCGTCACCAAGTGAAGGGATCTGAGCCTGAACGCTGTGTGACCGGATCCTGGACGTTCTGACAGAACGCCCCCAGGTGGTGAGAATGGGCAACTGCACCTCTTCATCTTTGACCCTCAGCAGGGGGGCCCCACAGGGCTGTGTCCTCAGCCCCGTCCTGTACTCCCTCTACACCCACGACTGTGTGGCAACAAAGGCTTCAAACACCATCAAGAAGACAGTGGCTGTGGGGTCGATCTCTCGTGGCGACAAGACGGCGTACAGGGAGGAAGTGACCGCCCTGACGAAGAGGTGTCAGAACAACCTCCTCTGTCTGAACGTCTCCAAGAACAAGGAGCAACGGCACAGCGGTGGAGAGGGTGGACACCTTTAAATACCTGAGAGTCAACATCTACAAGGACCTGACCAGGGCCACCCACACCGCCGCCGTCGTCAGGACGACCCAACGGACTGAGGCTCCTCAGGACCTTCGGACTGAGGCCACAGATCCTCAGGGACTTCTACCGGGGCCTGATAAAGATCCTCCTGACAGATTGCTTCATCACCTGGTACAACAACTGCACCAACATGGACCGTAAGGTGCTGGGGGAGGGGGGGCTGTACACCCAGGTGTGCTTCAGGACATCCCTGAGGGTCAAAAAGGACACTACACACCCCCACAACAGCCTGGAGATACAGGACTCTCAGGACCTGCAGCAGCAGGCTGAGAACAGCTTCTGTCCCCAGGACACAAGACTACTGAACAAATAACTCACACATAAGAGCAACAAATCCTGACTCACACAACTGACACACACACAGACATATAAGTGCAACGCAATCTGTGTACCAATGTTCAACATGCAGCCTTCACTGCTTCTATATTCATTTATTCTTTATGATGTTTTCACTGAGTGTTTTTACTTTATTATTGTAGAAAACTTGTAAATACACATTTACTTTGTTTTATTCTGTTACTTATATTTATCTTTTTATTATTATGTTCTGTCTTTTATTACTTAACTTACCTGGTTTTTAACTCCTTCATGAAGCTTCCCAGCAAAAGTTTTTGACACGACTTTACGTGTATCAACATAAAAATATACAAGTGAAATATGTCAGAAAATCTAAACACAGTCTGTTATTGATTCACTGTGTGAAGCAAACAACACACACACACACAAATACACACACACACACACACACAAATACACACACTCACACACACACACACACACGAATACACACACACACACACACACAAATACACACACTCACACACACACACACACACAAAACACACACTCACACACACACACACAAATACACACACTCACACACACACACACACAAATACACACTCACACACACACACACAAATACACACTCACACACACAACACACACACAAATACACACACTCACACACACGAATACACACGATCATACACACACACACACACAAATACACACTCACACACACACACACACACACACAAATACACACACTCCACACACACACACACAAATACACACACTCACACACACACACAAATACACACTCACACACACACAAATACACACACCACACACACACACACACACAGACACACACACAAATACACACACTCACACACACACACACACAAATAACACACACACACACACACAGACACACACAAATACACACACACACACAGACACACAAATACACACACTCACACACACACAACACACACACAAATACACACACTCACACACACACACACAAACACAACAACACACACAAATACACACACTCACACACACACACACAAATACACACACTCACACACACACACACAAATACACACACTCACACACAACACACACAAAACACACACTCACACAACACACACATCACACACACACACACACAAATACACACACTCACACACACACACAGACACACACACAGACACACACAAATACACACACTCACACACACACACAGAAACAACACACACACACAGACACACACAAAACACACACTACACACACCACACAAAACACACCACACACACACAACACAAATACACACACTCACACTCACACAGCACACACAATACACACTCACACACACACACACACAGACCACAAATACACACACTCACACACACACACACACACACACACACACACACACACACAGAAACATAAAGGTTTGATTTTATTGCAGCTTCTGTGCTGCCAATAAAACATCAACCTGCAGATGTTTTACTACAGAACACACTCACAGGTCAGTGTGTGTGTGTGTGTGTATTTGTTTGTGTGTGTGTGTGTGTGTCTTGTCCCTTCAGCTTCATCACAATATTGGATTATCAATATAATTTACTGTCTGCACCTCTGTCACTGTATTGATGCCTCGCTGTGATTTACTGTAACACACACACACACAAACACACACACCTCAGGGCAGTGATCTCAGAGGTCACAGTGATGTCATCACTAACGTCCAGGATCACAACACACAGCTGCAGTCGACAGCTCAGGATCCACAGACGGAGATTTGATCAGAGTCAACTAATAAACAAAAGATGAGGGAAGATACTCATGAATGTAAGATTTATATCTGCAGTGACCCTTTTTTAAAAGCATTTAAAGTGTCTGCATGGTTTTATTCAACATGATACAATAAAAAAAACTATAAGATAACATATGATATGATAAAAACACGATAAGATACAATACGATCTGATAAGAAACAAAACAAAATGATACGATACAATAAGAAACAATAAGACTGGCCTATTTTTCAACCTTTGATCATTATTGACCAATAACTGTAACAGAAAAGAGGTGAAAAATAAGTCCAAACAAGGATGGCAGCGTATGTCGCTGCAAATGCTCCACATGTTTGGACGTATTTTTCAGCTGACAGATTGTGACAGGATTAATTAATTAATCAATTAATAGAAAAAATGGTCAACAAATTAATCGACAATGAAAATAATTAATTAATGATCAGTTGCAGCCCAACTTTCAACATTTTCCCCTGCAGGTAGTTTTCAAAGGGAGGAGCTAACAGTTAGCATACTGATATCAGCCCGCCCAGACATGCTGCATCGTTCATGTGTTTTATTGGGTCACACAGGAAGCAGGACAGGACATGATAGACGTCTAACCTGAAACTGGGACAGTCCTGGACAGACTGGGACGTCTGGTCACTGCAGTGGAGAAGCGTCCTGAACGTCCAGAGGAATGAAGACACAGTGATGTCTCAGTCTGTGTCAGTTTGGTTTTGTTTTAGTTGTGTCCCATCACAATCGTCCATTAAAAAATAGGTCCAAACATGTTAAGACAGGTGGGGTGCGCGTTTGGACCTGTTTTTCAACCAGTGATCAATCTGGCAATAATTTTTCCACTAATCGATCAGTTGTTTGCACCATAAAATGTCAGAAAATTTCCATTCCTTTAAAGGGATAGTTCATATTTTTATTGAAGTGGGGCTGTTTGAGGTCCGTATCCACAGTCAGCCCTCAGTTTGTCATCAGAAAACCTTTTAAATGTTCAAGCAGAGCTGAAGAGTGAGAGATTTTCTTCAGTCTGACTGATGAAGCTGCAGAGAAACTCAGTTAAATGCTGGATTTGAATCAGTTGTGATGTTTAATTTTATCCTCCAACACAAACAGCCTCAGAGAAGCAGCTGAACACAAAGACACAGTTTGATCTGAGCTGCAGAACCAAAGGTTTCTTCAGCTGTAATTCCACCGTTGACCTGCAGGAGGAGAACACGCTTCAACGAGACTTCCTGTCGACATAACTGTAATCACTGAGCGTCTTCATCGTCCTCGTCTTCCTCCCGAAACACATCGACAGGATTAAACAACATTCACACTCGCGTGTTAATCTGCTGCTGCTGTCATACACGAGGTTAACGAGGGGTTAATTAAAGCTGATTATCTTCAGTCTGAAGCTTGTTAACGTCTGTAAAACTACACAGATCTGTAGTTTGATCATCAGAAAACTTTATTTACAATTATCAAAGAGTAAACAGGAAAATGTTATGCACAAAAGAGATAAGATAAAATAAATAAATTAATTAAAAAATAAATAAATAAAAATAAATTAGACATAAAAAGTAAATGAGAAAAGACTCGTCTGACAGTTTGAAAGAGGAAATTATTCCCAGTCATTTTTGATGAAACAGATTAAATCATGTTTTTATTGTCTTGAATAAACATTAATTTCTTTCTAAAGAATCTGTTGAAACAAAGGAAACGGTTTCATCTCTCAGGGAGGTTTGTGGAAAATAACTCTGAACCTCATGTTCAGTTTTTTTTGTATTTAAATGTGATTTATTCATCTTATTTCATTTTCTTGTGCATGTATTTGCCTTTTTTTTAAATTAATTGTAGTGCTAAAATCTTGATTTTCCCATTAAATGCATTTTGTAACTTTATATTTTTCAAGTTTCTTCTGTCACAATTCTTTTTTTTTTTTTTTTTTTTTTTTTTTTTTTTTTTTATGATTTATAATTTTATTTTTCCAAATGTTCACGTCAGTCACATCAATACACAATATAACTGTACCGACAACAACCCCCACCCAACCACCTACTCAGGAGGGGTCAGTCTGTCCATACTAACACACCCATCCCCCCCAAACCATCGAGGTCTCAAAACCCAACTTGATAACCATGTCTTCATACCCATTAACTCAGAGGAGAATAATGGTCAAGTAACTAAAATTCTGCTATAAACTAGTAAGAATTGTATCCTAGAAAACATGAAGAAGAAAGAAGAAAAGAAAAGAGAAAAAATAAATAAAATAAATAAATAATTAAATAGCAGAAAATAAAAAATAACATATTAATAATGAGTATAAATAAAATAAACTACGAATTAAGTATAATAGAGGAATAAGTAATCTACATTACAGTATTATGCCATCATGTTCTATCTTGTTTACATAAACAATGTGCCTCACTTGTTCTTTACACGGGAACGATATAGTGACAGGTACAGCCACCACTTCAGGAGATATTTTCTATCAGGCCTGCATCCTATATGACACTCTCTCATATGCCGCTGCTTTTGCCTCGTCAGCCATTCCTGAAATGGAGGTTCTTCCAGGCTTTTTCCATTCTAAATATCTGTCGTCCAATCATGATAGCATTGTGTCCAGTTTTTTCAGTGGATGGGTATGCTGATAATACTCTTCAGTTTCCCTATTACAAATAACTTTAGTACAGATTTCAAATTTCTTCTGTCACAATTCTAAATAATTGACGTACGTCTATGTCCACATGTTTGGACCTATTTTTTTAACCTTTGACCTATTTTTCAAGTCTTCAAAGGTTCTGTATAAATAAAGCTGATTTTTAACACATGTTTATATGTTATACATAATTTCTGGTGGCTCATAATTCATATTTTGTCAGTAAAAAGAATCCTCTGGTCAGCTAAGTACACACTGTGACAAAGACATTTATATCATAAAATAACAAAAACAGACTGAATGCACACGTCTAATGTAAAATAACACGACAAAAAGTGAATTCTGACTGAAACTTGATTGATTGAAAGATCACGATAATGTATCAGCAGCTGTGTTGTTCTTTATTTGAAAACTGTTTCACCAATAATCCACATTTTTACTAAATGTATCTGTAATCTGATTACATCTTTTTTTTTATCTGTAACTGTAATGGAGTACAGTTACTTTTCTTTGTCATCTGGTGTTGATGTGAGAAAATTAATAGAGAACCATTAAACAGATGGTGCACACAGACACACAGACACACACACACACACACACACACACACACACACACACACACACACACAACACACACACACACAGTCTGCCTGCTGCAGGTTGTGCTATGACAAAGATAAAAATTGCTGTAGTTTAAACTATCCAGCTCAACCTTCAACATGTACAGCAACAAAATACAGCAAACACATTAATACAACAGGAATATGAACATGTTTACACACCTGTTGTCACAGCTGGTATCACACCTGTTGTCACAGCATGTGTCACAGCTGGTATCACAGCTGGTGTCACAGCTGTTGTCACAGCGGGTGTCACAGCTGGTATCACAGCTGGTATCACACCTGTTGTCACAGCATGTATCAGAGCTGGTATCACAGCTGGTATCACAGCTGTTGTCACAGCTGATGTCACAGCTGGTGTCACAGCTGGTATCACAGCTGTTGTCACAGCTGGTGTCACAGCTGGTGTCACACCTGTTGTCACAGCTGGTGTCACAGCTGGTGTCACACCTGTTGTCACACCTGGTGTCACAGCTGGTATCACACCTGTTGTCACAGCTGGTATCACACCTGGTGTCACAGCTGGTATCACACCTGGTGTCACAGCTGTTGTCACAGCTGTTGTCACAGCTGGTGTCACACCTGGTGTCACAGCTGGTATCACACCTGGTGTCACAGCTGGTATCACACCTGCCTGCTGCAGGTTGTGCTATGACAAAGAAAAAAATTGCTGTAGTTTAAACTATCCAGCTCAACCTTCAACATGTACAGCAACAAAATACAGCAAACACATTAATACAACAGGAATATGAACATGTTTACACACCTGTTGTCACAGCTGGTATCACACCTGTTGTCACAGCATGTGTCACAGCTGGTATCACAGCTGGTGTCACAGCTGTTGTCACAGCTGGTGTCACAGCTGGTATCACAGCTGGTATCACACCTGGTGTCACAGCATGTGTCACAGCTGGTATCACAGCTGGTGTCACAGCTGTTGTCACAGCGGGTGTCACAGCTGGTATCACAGCTGGTATCACACCTGTTGTCACAGCATGTATCAGAGCTGGTATCAGAGCTGGTATCACAGCTGTTGTCACAGCTGATGTCACAGCTGGTGTCACAGCTGGTATCACAGCTGGTGTCACAGCTGGTATCACACCTGGTGTCACAGCTGGTATCACACCTGGTGTCACAGCTGTTGTCACAGCTGGTGTCACAGCTGGTGTCACACCTGTTGTCACAGCTGGTGTCACAGCTGGTATCACAGCTGGTATCACAGCTGGTATCACACCTGTTGTCACAGCTGGTGTCACAGCTGGTATCACAGCTGGTGTCACAGCTGGTATCACAGCTGGTGTCACAGCTGGTATCACACCTGTTGTCACAGCTGGTATCACAGCTGGTGTCACAGCTGGTACACCTGTTGTCACAGCTGGTATCACACCTGGTGTCACAGCTGGTATCACACCTGGTTGTCACAGCTGGTATCACACCTGGTTTGTCACAGCTGGTATCACACCTGGTATCACAGCTGGTGTCACAGCTGGTATCACACCTGGTGTCACAGCTGTTGTCACAGCTGGTGTCACAGCTGGTGTCACACCTGTTGTCACAGCTGGTGTCACAGCTGGTATCACACCTGGTGTCACAGCTGGTATCACAGCTGGTGTCACAGCTGGTATCACAGCATGTGTCACAGCTGGTATCAAAACCTGGTGTCACAGCTGGTATCACAGCATGTGTCACAGCTGGTATCACAGCTGGTGTCACAGCTGGTATCACAGCTGGTATCACAGCATGTGTCAAAAGCTGGTGTCACAGCATGTGTCACAGCTGGTGTCACAGCTGGTATCACAGCTGGTGTCACAGCTGGTATCACACCTGGTGTCACAGCTGGTGTCACAGCTGATATCACAGCTGGTATCACAGCTGGTGTCACACCTGTTGTCACAGCTGGTATCACACCTGGTGTCACAGCTGGTATCACAGCTGGTATCACACCTGTTGTCACAGCTGGTGTCACAACTGGTATCACAGCATGTGTCACAGCTGGTATCACACCTGGTGTCACAGCTGGTGTCACAGCTGGTATCACAGCTGGTGTCACAGCTGGTATCACAGCATGTGTCACAGCTGGTATCACACCTGGTGTCACAGCTGGTATCACAGCATGTGTCACAGCTGGTATCACACCTGGTGTCACAGCATGTGTCACAGCTGGTATCACACCTGGGGCCCTATCTTACACCGGCGCAAGGCAGGCCAAGGCGCAAGCCGCCGGCGCAATGGATTTAATATATTCAAGGAGTGTCCAAATCCTCTTTTGCTGTCTCCCCCCGGTGATATTTTGTCCTGCCCCGCCCACTGCGCCACCGGTGCAAAGCAGCATACACCTATCAGGTGTGCCCAAGTGCCCTCATTAATTCACCGGCAAGTTTAGGCTGAACATGCAATAAACCAATCAGAAAGCCAGCTCTCATCACGTGTAAGAGGTAAGTGTGCCGGCAGCGCAAGCAGTGACAGCCTGACAATGGATTTGGCTGGAGGGAAGGAGAGACGTTTTACGCACGAGGAGACTGATCTCCTCGTGCGTGAAGTCAAGGCACGACACATAAACATTTATGGAGACGGCAAGGCACCTCCGAAGCCGGCCGTGGTGAAGCAGGCGTGGGAGGAGATAGCGGCGAGCATTGCCTCGTCTTCTGGCATCGCCAGAACAGCCGCACAATGTCGCAAGCACTACAATGGTGTCAGGAGACGAGGCAAAGCAAAGCTCGCCGCTACCCGGCAGCAGACCCTGGCCACGGGAGGAGGACCATCAGCCAGCCAGGAGCTGACGCCAGCGGAGGACATCGCCACCTCTACCCTCGCGGCCCAGAGCATCGTGGGATTTGGGGGGCTAGAGGTTGGCGGTGAAGGTAATGGAATGTGTACAAACCGTACAGGCTTCAAGTGTTAATATGTGATTCAACATCAGCACCTACAAAAAGTAATACAATAAATCCATGTTCCCCATTTTTATTAATTTTGGGATCCGCTTTTTAAAAACGATAACCATCCTGATCCAATTCACAAGAGGCCTCATCAGTAAATCCTCCATAGATTTATTTTATACAGAAATGAACGCTGTGACCATTCTACTAAATCACCTTCTATTGTCACACTTGTTCTTGAAAACACACACATATGTTAAACTGTATCAATGAGAAATAATTGCATCAAGGCTGAGTTAATAGCCCATCTGTGTTTTTATTTTCTCTCAACAGGAAAACAATACACACTTTAGCCTACTGAATGAATGAAACAATAGTGCATTTGGGCGGAATTAACAGACTCATCCCTCCTGGACAGTTAAATATACACATCAGCAATGGTTATTTCAATGTGGTGCACTGCATGACTTTTGTTAAGTAAAATAAAATATGACCTGTATGTCACGACCCATTCTGTGAATGACAGCACTAAATTAAACTGAGGCACATTTAAATCAAGTTGTAGCCTATTTCTTAAATTGATTTTTGTCGTCATCATGCAGCTCCGCTGGCGGAAGATCCGGGAGAGGGCCCAAGTATACAGGAGCATGGGAGAGAATTGAGGACCGGAGGAGAGCAGTCAGCGGCGCGACAGGAGACCGTGCGGTCGAGAGGAGAGGCAAGCCGACCCAGACTGCGCCGCGGGAACATCAGGCAGGAGGAGCACCCATTCCTGGAGCTCCAGCAAGCTGGCTTTAACATGCTGCGGGAGGAATTGGGTGGCCTCCGCCGGAGCGTCCGTCAGCTGAACACTCACCTGGGAAGGATTGAGGTTCAGCTGAGGCCACTCGGACGCATCGCGGCCAGTCTGGAAAGACTTGCTGATGCAGTCGAGCGCCGACACGCTCCTGCATCCCCTCCTCCGGCCGCCCGTTCTCCATCGCCGCCGCCGCCCCCGTCCTCCTCCTCGTCCATGCACTCCTCACATCCTCTCCCCGCCGTCCAGCCACACCCGCTCCACGGCTCCACTGGTCCCTCCCGGTCCTGGATCCTCCCGTGGCCGGCCCTGTCGTGGTGCTCCTCCCCGCCTGCCAAACAGAAGAAGGAGGAGACCATAGTTTCATTTTGGTTGTTCACTTGTAATTATAACCTTGGTTAACCTGCATGTTTTGGAGAATAATTTGCTTCTCTTTTTGTTTTGTTCTTCTTCCAAATAAATACCTCATGCACAAATCCAGCGTCATTGGGGGGTTGAGGTGATTCAGTCCCGGGGGCACGTTTGACGGGGGACTAAAAGATAAAGACGGTGAAATTAGTCAAGCTTCCAAAATTTAACCACAGTATACATTGTAGAAAAGTAGAGGGAGCTTAAAATCTCTACTCAGTTTTCTGCCAGATATTGTTACATTTTGAAATAAACTATAGAAGTAACGCTTACAAGATCAAATTGGGCTCACCTAAAATAACTATTGAATAAAGTTACCTTGACATTTTACGTCCTCAAGGTTCTGTTTCAGAGTGTATAAAAGTGATAGTGTAATGTAACACGTTTGCTTACCAGGCTAGAGATGACGCAGCTCCTCTGCCAGCTGATCCCTCCTCGCCCGTGCTGCTGCTGCTGGCTGCATATTTGGGTTAATTGGCATTGGCACATGCAGTTCAGCATCGCGTCTTCTCATGTCCTGTAATGTGTCCTCATCTAGGTCCAAGGAACATCCATGACGCATGGCAATGTTATGCAACACACAACACGCCACAAAGAATGCTGCGACCTTTTGAGGGCTGTATTGTAATGTTCCACCTGACTTATCTAGACATCTGAAACGCATTTTCAGCAATCCAAATGTTCTTTCTATTACAGTGCGTGTTTTCGTGTGTTTTCGATTGAACAGGTCACGCACTGTTGTAGGCATGAGAAATGGTGTAATCAGCCATGTCTTTAATGGATAGCCATTGTCTCCTAACAGCCACCCATCTGGGGGGGGGGGTCCCCCTCAAAGACTGCAGGAATGACAGAATTGGCCAGTATGAAGGAGTCATGGCTAGATCCAGGATAATTTGCGAATACATGTGTAACCTTACACGATGCATCGCAAATTACCTGGACATTGATGGAATGGGTTCCCTTACGGTTGACATAGATGACTGCATTGTCGGCTGGGGCACGTAGATGCACGTGGGTGCAATCTATGGCACCCAGGACCCCAGGGAACCCATACTTAGCCACGAACTCCTGTTTAGCCCGTTCTCGGTGTCAGGTGTCATGGGGAACTTAATAAACTCACTAGCATGTCGGACTAGGCTTGATGTGACTGCATGTATGGCCGAACTTACGGCAGATTGAGCCATGCCTCCAATTGAACTCAGCGGATGCTGGAACGACCCAGTGGCGAAGAAATACAGCGCAGCAGTGACTTTGACAGCAACGGGGAGGGCATTGGGACAGCTGGCATTGGTCTCCAGGTCATCCGCCAGGAGATGACAGATCTCTGTCACCACCTGGCGGGACAGGTGGAGCTTGCGGCGGCACTCAGCCTCACTGAGGGCCAGATATGTTGTTCTCGGGCGATGGACCCTCCGGCAGTGCCTCCTCTCCATCCTCATGCCCAATATGTACTCCATTTGGCTGTGGAAATCAAGAATATATGTACAAATGCACCGATATTTAACGGAGTTCAATGAGTGGTGTTTACTCTTTTCTTTTTTGGGGGGAGAGCGATGGTCAACTTACACTTGGCATTGAGCAATCCGAACAAAGGAACAAAGGGGTGTATGTGTGCATACCTATATATGTGTTGGTGTGTGTGTGTGTATACTGTGGGAAACAGGTGACAACACTGATTACACGGATGGGGCTATTGGCTGGTATTCCCGCTAACTCTACTGTGGGTGGAGGAAAGAGAATCAAAAGTGTATGTAGTTAGATTACCCGTGCGCAAAACCACCCAAATCCAATCAGCATCAGGCTCAGCATCAGAAGCACACAGACCTTTTTTCGGATTGGGCCCGTCCTATAATCAGATATAACGTATGGTTTATTTTGTATGTTTTTTTATCCCAATAAACACACAGACACAACCACTACAGCTGCTTCAGCTGTCATGCGGACTGCTAAAGACGATCAGTTGTGATCTCGTTTGCAAGTCTGCTGAGATTTACTGGGATTTAAAATTATAATAATAGTAAATTTATGCTTATTCGTGAAATTAACTTCAAAGACACACATGCGTGCACGACTGTAAATTAAAGGCATAGATTAAGGGTGTTTTATGATTGTGGAGCCGTTGTGCAGGTGACTTTGCTATCTTGCAGACATGGTAAAAACGGCACTTGCGCTGGGTGTAAGATAGCAAATTCACTTGCGCCGGGTCTGATCCGCCGTGGGCGGGAGGTGTAAACATGAAGGCAAAACGAAGGCGTGGCCCGGCGCGTTTGCTATCTTGTGCTCGGCGCATTGGAGTAATTGCGCATTGCGCTTTAGACCAGCTAAAAGCTGGTCTAAAGCGCCCGGCGTGTTTGGCCGACACACACACACGTCTTCACAATTACAAAACACCTTGATTTTAGAGTGTGGATTAGTAAAGTGTCATGTAAACATATTTTCTATCAGCAATGAAGTGTAAATATTGAAGTTAATGGCGTGCGTGTGTCTCGCATTTGGCTGAGGCGCACACACGTCTCCACAATCACAGAACACCTTTCATAAGTGTTAAACAGCCGTGCGCGAGTGTGTCTTGTAAGATAAACTCACTAATAAGGAAAAAGAAATTATTTATAATTATAAAGCCTAATAAGTCTAAACAGACCTGTAAAGTGTGCACGGGATCACAGCTGTCAGATCATCTTTATATGAGTCAGCATGACAGCTGTTTGTGTCTGCCTGTTTGTTGTGATCCAGAAAAACAAGGATTAAACACTTATGATCTGTAACATACAAGATACAATATTTGACCGCACAGTCCTGCCCAACCCGGAGAGAAAAGGGTATGTGTGCTTTAAACGGAGCTGGTTGGATATATCAGTGCGTAATTTTGCGCACTTCAGGTGCAGGTGGGAGGTAATGATTAATTATAAAATACAACACAATTTCAAGGTGCTTCAATGTAAAACATGACCAGTCTGCATGACATTTGCGGTTCATTTATTGTAATGTTTTTTGCAGGTGTTGATGTAAAATAAACTATTTACACATGTAGCTGCTTTGGAGACGTGTATCCATATGTTGCGCGCTCTCGCGCTTCCACTTCTTGAACCAGAAGATCTGTCTCCTCGCTTTGAAAATCTTTTCTCTTTGTTTCCTCTTTATGAATCCGCCGTCATGCTTGCGCCGCCGGCGCACCTACCTCTTACAGGCGATGAGAGCTGACTTTCTGATTGGTTTATTGCTTGTTCGGCCTAAACTCGCTGGTGAATTAATGAGGGCACTTGGGCACACCTGATAGGTGTATGCTGCTTTGCGCTGGTGGCGCAGTGGGCGGGGCAGGGCAAAATATCACTCGTACTCCTGGGAGGAGACAGCAAAGAGGATTTGGACACACCTTGAATAAATTAAATCTATTGCGCTTCAGACCGGCGTAAGATAGGGCTCTAAGGCCCAAGTGGTTTTTACTCCAGTGCGCCGAGCACAAGATAGCAAACGCGCCGGGCCACGCCTTCGTTTTGCCTTCATGTTTAGACCTCCCGCCCACGGCGGATCAGACCCGGCGCAAGTGAGTTTGCTATCTTGCAGACATGGCAAAAACGGCACTTGCGCTGGGTGTAAGATAGCAAAGTCACTTGCGCTGGCGGCGCAAAGGCATTGCGCCGGGTGTAAGATAGGGCCCCTGGTGTCACAGCTGGTGTCACAGCTGGTATCACAGCATGTGTCACAGCTGGTATCACACCCTTGAACTGGAAGAAACTGGTAGAAAGCTCAGGTGGAGCAATGGGACTGAGGACAGACAGGAAGTGATGTCATGTGATCAGACTGACTGTAAACATGTAGGAAAATCTGACTGGCCTGAGTCACGTGACACACAAACACATTACAGTTGTGCTTACAGACTAATCAGCGTCATGTTTACACACATATTTTCAAAAAATGGACTTTAAGTCTGAATAAAGTCTTCAGGACGTGTTTACACCTGAGACACAGGAAGCTGCTGCACACAGCTGCACTCATCAAAATTAAAGCATTTCTGTCGCGTCTCATTACATCTTTTTTCGTCTTGTTATATGTTTTTTGGTTCTGTTACATTTTTTTCTCGTTCATCAGTGTTCCTGTTGTGTTGTGAGACGAGTGAGTGTAAAACGTGTCCAGACTGGAGGACAAACCATCTGATGTTTGTTACTTTTACTTTTGTTGTTGTTACACTTTGATACTTCTGTACTTTTACTTGTAATGGAGTATTTTTACACTGTAGTATTACTGCTGTTACTGAAGTAAACTGATCTGAGTTCTTCTTCTAACACTGCAGATTAAACATTAACACAGCTCTGTGTGTGTGTGTGTGTGTGTGTGTGTGTGTGTGTGTGTGTGTGTGTGTGGAGAGAGAGAGAGAGAGAGGAGAGGGAGAGAGAGAGAGAGAGAGAGCCTTTGATCTGCCCTCCAGCCTGTAATGACCTCAGCTAATGAATACACCTTTAACATGCTAATGAACCACACACACACACACACACACACACACACACACACACACACACACACACACACAGCCTGTCAGCAGGTTAATTGTGTTATTAATCAGTCAGAGGTTGAGGAGGGACACGAGAAAACACCCACAACAAACTGTGTGTGTTGGAGCGAACAGACGAACAATAAAGACCACTCTTTATTATTGTTGTTGTTGTTGTTGTTGTTGTTATTATTATTATTATTATCATTGTTATTATTATTATTATTGATAGGTTATTGATTTATATGTATATTTTGTGTATAACTGGTTGGTGTGTTTGCAGGTTTAAAAGTGAACAAAGTTTCATCAGAAGTTGTCAGAATCAGCTACATTTAAAAACAGAGTAGTAGAAGAAGAAGAAATCACAAACAGGAAACAGAAACGCCAATAAAACTCAAACAAGAGGAAACAAAATAAGTCACCTGACACATCTGGAAACAAACAGGAAGTTGGACATGTGATTATTCTTTCAAGGGACAGTCGACACATCTTCATCTTCGTCCTCCTCCTCCTCCTCGTCTTCTTCCTCTTCTCCTGCAGTGAAAACAGCTGATCAGTCATGTGACTCCATCACAGTGGATGATATTAAAGTGTTTCCGTGTCTCATTAAGATCGTTGACTGTTTTTAGAAAAAAGATCAATCTTAAAAACCACATCTGATCATCAGAACACAGGAAATAGATACCTACAAAATAAAAGCACTGATAAAAACACAAGATTAAACTAAATCTGATAATAAAACTGACTGAAATGAATCAAAGTCTCAGTGTTTCATTCTGTTAGTTGGGAGGAAAACAATAAAAAACCGACTGTTGGAAACATTTAAGGAATAAAACCTGATCTGTCCTCAGTGTGTCCAGGCTGTCCTCTGTGATCATCATTACATTTATTTCAGCAGAAGTTCAATGATGTAAATGAACCTCCTTCCTGTCTGAACCTGTCTGTTTATCAGCTGATCAGTCAGTCCAGCTCTCAGTCTGCTCTGAGGGGTCAAAGGTCACAGAGGTCATCAGCTGACCTCTGATCCGTCTCCAGGTCATTATGTCTCCAAAACATAAATCTTAAGGTGGACTGATTTTCTCCTGTCCTCCTTAAACGTCTCCCTGCTCCAAAATAGACGACCTGGATTCAGAAACCAGGTCAGGTTTTCAGTCCAGCACAGTTTTATTGTTTCTGAATCCATCAGAGGACCGACGAGTCCCCAAGGACCTGAAGAGGACAGTCCTCCTCCTCCTCCTCCTCCTCCTCTTTCTCCTCAGTCCAGAGGTTTAACCAGGAGTCCTGCGGGTTATCAGAGGAGACAGACGTCCTCTCAGTCTTTACTGCAGTAAAAGTGAAAAAGTTCAGGATCTGAAATGTCCTCAGAGTATACAAGTAAAAAGTTGTCCTCTGAAGGACATTTCTACTGACTGTTTCTGTCCAAAGCTGAAACAGAGCTGAACCTTTTCTCCACCACAGAGTGTCTGTCTCTGTCTGTCTCAGCTCTTTTTCATGTATATTCATTATGTTTTTTTTTTTTTTTTTTTGTTACATCTTTTACGTCCTTAATGTCTCGTCATGTCTTTTATGTCTCTTACAACTTGTTAGGTTTGTGTCTTGTTTTTCATGTTGATATTTCTGCACATTTTATTTTTCATTTTTAGTGAAAAAAAACTGAAAATTATCTTCATGTTGTTTCTGTTTATTTTTACTCCATTTTCATTTAAGTCTGTCTGTCCGTGTCTGTGTCTCTGTCTGTCTGTGTCTCTGTCTGTGTCTCTGTCTGTCTGTGTCTCTGTCTGTGTCTCTGTCTGTCTGTGTCTGTGTCTCTGTCTGTGTCTCTGTCTGTCTGTGTCTCTGTCTGTGTCTCTGTCTGTCCGTGTCTGTGTCTCTGTCTGTGTCTCTGTCTGTCTGTGTCTCTGTCTGTGTCTCTGTCTGTGTCTCTGTCTGTCTGTGTCTCTGTCTGTGTCTCTGTCTGTCTGTGTCTGTGTCTCTATCTGTGTCTCTGTCTGTCTGTGTCTCTGTCTCTGTCTGTCTGTGTCTCTGTCTGTCTCTGTCTGTGTCTCTGTCTGTCTGTGTTTCTGTCTGTGCCTCTGTCTGTCTGTGTCTCTGTCTCTGTCTGTGTCTCTGTCTGTCTGTGTCTGTTTGGTCGTCTATCTGTGTCTCTGTTCTGTGTCTCTGTCTGTGTCTCTGTCTGTCTGTGTCTCTATCTGTGTCTCTGTCTGTCTGTGTCTCTGTCTCTGTCTGTCTGTGTCTCTGTCTGTCTGGTTTCTGTCTGTGCCTCTGTCTGTCTGTGTCTCTGTCTCTGTCTCTCTCTGTGTCTCTGTCTGTCTGTGTCTCTGTCTCTATCTGTCTCTGTCTGTGTCTCTGTCTGTGTCTCTGTCTGTCTGTGTCTGTGTCTCTATCTGTGTCTCTGTCTGTCTCTGTCTGTGTCTCTGTCTGTCTGTGTCTGTGTCTCTGTCTGTCTGTGTCTCTGTCTCTGTCTCTGTCTGTCTGTGTCTCTGTCTGTCTCTGTCTGTGTCTCTGTCTGTCTCTGTCTGTGCCTGTGCCTCTGTCTGTCTGTGTCTGTCTGTCTCTGTCTCTGTCTGTGTCTCTGTTTGTCTGTGTCTCTGTCTGTCTATGTCTCTGTCTCTGTCTGTGTCTCTGTTTGTCTGTGTCTCTGTCTGTGTCTCTGTCTGTCTGTGTCTCTGTCTGTCTCTGTCTGTCTGTGTCTGTGTGTCTGTCTGTGTCTCTGTCTGTGTCTCTGTCTGTCTGTGTCTGTCTGTCTGTCTGTGTATCTGTCTGTCTCTGTCTGTGTCTCTGTCTGTCTGTGTCTGTGTCTCTGTCTGTGTCTGTCTGTGTCTCTGTCTGTGTCTTTGTCTGTCTGTGTCTGTGTCTCTGTCTGTCTCTGTCTCTGTCTCTGTCTCTGTCTGTGTCTTTGTCTGTCTGTGTCTGTGTCTCTGTCTGTCTATGTCTCTGTCTCTGTCTCTGTCGGTGTCTCTGTCTGTCGGTGTCTGTGTTTCTGTCTGTGTCTCTGTCTGTCTCTGTCTGTCTGTGTCTCTGTCTGTCTGTGTCTGTGTCTCTGTCTGTCTGTGTCTCTGTCTGTGTCTCTGTTTGTCTGTGTCTCTGTCTGTCTGTGTCTGTGTCTCTGTCTGTCTGTGTCTCTGTCTGTGTCTGTCTGTGTGTCTCTCTCTCTCACACACACACACACATATCTTGGCTGGAATGTCAGTCAATCCTGCTGTTTCCATGGAAACAGGAAGAAGCAGCGGTCCAGGTCTGTCTGAGTCTGATGGAGAAATGTGTGTGTGTGTTGTGTGTGTGTGTGTGTGTGTGTCTCCACAGATGATATTTAAAGCTTCACTGCAGCTGAATGAAGCTCAAACAATAAATGACAATAAGATAAAATAAATACATTATTATTGTTGTTGTTGTTGTTACTTTGAGTCTGATGTTCTCTCATGTTCTTGTTCCTCCTGCATCTTTTTAATAAATTTTATGAAATATTCAGGCTTTTATTTTTGAATATTATGACTTTCTCTAGATTATTTTCTTCATATTATTTATGATAAAGAGTTTATATTTAACGTTATTTATTTATTATATTATAATTATTTATGTTCCTGATAACAACATTAACTATGACTCATATTGATTGTTTGGCTCATTTTAGTCTTGACAGTAATCAATCAAACTGAAGTTAATCAATAATCCTGAGTGGCAGGGTCCTCGGTGACCTCTGACCCTGCGGGTCAGCTGTGAAGCAGCAGATGAATTTATTGATTGATTGGTTATTGTTTGTGTCTGAGCGGCTGCACGACGAGAGGCGACATCATCAGGCTGCTGATGAGTCAGCAGATCAGACTTCCTGTGAGGTCAGCAAATATCAGCGCCGTGTCACACACATTAAAGGGACATTACACCTAACAAAACTACAGCTACTGCCAGCAGCTCCGCAGCATACTAACACTGACATCAGCATGCTGACAGTTAGCTGCGTGTTAGCATGCTAACACTGACCACACCTGACATCAGCATCTGAAGTTGCTGCTGTTAGCATCAACATGACACCTGACTCACATGCTGACAGTTTGCTGCGTGTTAGCATGCTAACACTGACCACACCCTGACATCAGCATGCTGACAGTTAGCTGCGTGTTAGCATGCTAACACTGCTTATACCACTTCTGTTCCTGAATGGGAGCAACTGTAACACAAAGAGTTTGTGTGTTATTTTAAATTCTTCTTCTCTGTTTCTGATTCAAATCTAGTTTAAAAATATCAGCTGATTTGACTGTAAACAAACAGGTAACAACAGTCACCTGTCTGTTCTCACCTGAACACACCTGAGCTGCATCAGCTGCAGTCAGTCACCTTCAGTTCTTCAATTCTGCTGTAAAATATATTTTAAAGATCAAACTCTATGAAAGTTCCTGCTGATTAAATGATTTATTAAATGTAGATGTCGACTCTGCTGAAAACTGTGTTTAACAGACGACTCAGAGAAACTTACCACGAGAACAAAACGTCACCTGTGACGATCGTCTGTGTCTGGAGTTTAAACTCAGATATCTGACATTTCTTCAGCTCCTTGTGGCCGCTGCACTCTGCCCTTTTGATTGACAGCTCACCTGAGCCAATAGGAGCTTCCGTGTCCCGTCTACAGCACACAACCAGCCATTGAGAGCCTGAGTTCAAAGGAAGAGCCCGCCTCCCTTCTCTGTGTAAAGACAGAACCAATCAGAACCGACTGTACTGCTGACAGCCAATGAAATCCCCCTAAAATAACCACAAGCAGTTGTTAAATGAAATACAAAGAAATGATTTAAATACGAGCTGCTGTTCCACCACAGAACTCGCTCTGAGTTCTTTACCTGCACAAAGTCCCTAAACTTCGTTACTCTGACGCAGGAAAACACCTGAACACACTCGTATAAAAACACGTGTCATTAAAGCGCTGAACGAGTCCTTGCAGCACCGTGTGCGTCAGGCGTGCGGCGGCGGCTGCTGCCTCGATGCAGGACGCCAACTGGATCAATGACTCTGAAAGGAGGAGTTTAACATCACGTCTGCAGGGGCGGATCAAAGAAATATTCACGGGCTGGTAAGAGGGCAGCAAAAAACATGTATACAGATTAAATGACAAATATCACACATATCAATATCTGCTGAGAAAAATGAAGAAATTTTAACTGAAAAACATAAAATTATTGATTAAAACAATTAACTGTTTAATTTCCAACTATTTTCTGAACACGTTTGTTTGACACTGATCTCCTTCTTATATATATTTATATTTATTTATTTATTTATATTATGATTCATTTAATTAAATTAAACTTAAACAAAGAAATGACAAAAAAAGAGAACAGGAAAATTGAAAATGAGGAAAAACCTGTTTTGTATCTTATAAATCATTAAAGATGAATTGATCGTTAGTGTTTTTATATTGGTTCAGAAAAACAAAATCTACAACCCTAGTTTGGAGACATGACTGTGACACCAACGGTTAAAAGTAACTAATACTCTGAGTAGTTTTTGAGACGAATACTTTGTACTTTTAATGAAACACGTTTCTAAAACCAGCACTTTGACTTGTAACAGAGTAATATTTTAGTAATGTAACAGTAGTTGTACTTGAGTACAGATTTTCAGAAGTGTTTCCACCTCTGGTTACGACACATCTTAATGAAATAAAAGCTGATAATGATCCTTCAGTGTGGGCGGAGTCAGCTCTGAACTGTTTCCTGTTGTTACAGTTTCACCTGCTGGACACACATGTTAAACACAGCAGCTCGGCCTCCTCTTCTCTTCCTCTCTCTTCCTCTTCCTCTGATGAAGATGTGGGTGGAGCCTCTGAGCTCTCGTGTGTCCTGCAGACATAAATGTGTTTACAGAGAAGCTTCATGTAGGCGGCGGCGTGGGTGTGTTGGTGCTGCTATAGCCTGCAGACTGTGTGTGTGTGTGTATGTGTGTGAGTTCTTTTTTATTGATTTCAGTCAAAGACACTTTGTGATTTTATATTTTTCACATGTTGTGTCTGAACACACACACAGAGACACACTCACACACAGGTGTGTGTGTGTGTGTGTGTGTGTGTGTGTGTGTGTGTGTGTGTGTGTTTGTCTCTGTGTGTCCACTGAGACAGTTTTCCACTGCAGGACCTCAGGGACAGAACAGGAACAACATGTTGAAAACTGTTTGTGTTACTGACCTGCAGAAACAGAACAAAGTCAAATAAAACTGAAATATTCAAAATACAGACGAGTTTCATTCATGTTCCTTTATGATCATATCAGATATTTGATCTGTGCAGATTTTATTACATCTCTTTTTTTCATTACAGAGCTGCAACAATTAATTATTAATCAATTATCAATTTAATTCATTAATTGGAGAGATCAATAATCAATTAATTGTTTTGAGTCAAATTATAATTAAGAAAGTCTAAACTCTGATTTCAGCTTCTTAAATGTGAATATGTTCTGGTTTCTTTACTCTCTGACAGTAAACTGAAGATCTTGAAGTTGTGGACAAAATGAGACATTTGAGGACGTCATGTTGGTCTTTGATCAGGGTTAGCAGTTGGCCTGTGTAGCTAACGTTGGCGGTTGGCCTGTGTAGCTAATGTTGGCAGTTGGCCTGTGTAGCTAACGTTGGCGGTTGGCCTGTGTAGCTAACGTTGGCGGTTGGCCTGTGTAGCTAACGTTGGCGGTTGGCCTGTGTAGCTAACGTTGGCGGTTGGCCTGTGTAGCTAACGTTAGCAGTTACCATCATGTGTTTTACAACTGAAAGACAAAAAAAACGACAAAAAAAAAAAAAAAAAAAAAAAAAAAAAAAAGACAAAAACGCTAAAAACTGGATCTATTTGATGTGAAATTTGGGACCCAGATGTGGTGGAAGGATACAGAGGTTGTTAAGCTGCTGTCTATCTGTCTGTCTGTCAGGACACTTCAAAGTCCACTTTATATGCAGGAAACCTCAGCTTCCTGTCTTCTTCTTCACCTCCTCCTGCTGTCAGGTGTAAACTGTGTTCACAGCTCATTGATTGGCTGAGAATAGCTCCGTCTGTCCGTCTCTGTCTGCTGGTTATTTTCTCCTCCTACCTGCAGCGTATCGACATGCTGCTGCGTCTCGTCTGAGTCTAAATAAAGTTGTGTGAGTTTGAAAAGCAGCAGCAGGTCAAAGGTTAAAAGCTTCATGGAGGACGTTTATTGACGTGTGTCTGAAAATAAATCCTGTTTTTATTTTCTTCAGTCTGCTGGAACACCACACTGTGAAAATACTCCACTACAAATAAAGTTCCTGCATTCAAAACCTTATCAAAATAAAAGTGTTTCAGCATTATTAAAGTGCTCAAAGTAAAAGTTGTCATTGCAGCTGTCAGACTAATGTAATGGAGTAAAAACTTGTAATATAATATAATATAATATAATATAATATAATATAACATAATACTAATACTATTTTACATCGTCTCTGAGTTATTATGTCTATCCTGAATAAAAATCAGATATTAATCTGTTAGTGAACAACAAAACAACACTGGACTCACCTCTTCTGTCGAGCTGACGTTTCAGCCCGTGAAGCTGTGGGGAATTATGGGAAACGGTGTTCATTCAGATCTGAAGACAGAAGAAAACTGATGAGACCTGAGGAACCAAAATGTTCATTTCCACAAAAAAAGACCAGTGTGAAACATTTGGGACGATCCGTAAGGAGAGATGTAAAATAATATTCATCTGTATGTTTTTATGTATAATTACCTTTGTTTCTACAGGGGAAGGAGCTCCTTGTCATGGATGACGCCATGTTGAACCGCCATGTTTCTTTTCTTTTTCTTTAAGTTATTTTTTTAAGGCATTTTTGCCTTAATTTGATAGGACAGCCAGAGAGAAGACAGGAAACAGGGTAGAGAGAGGGGGGATGACATGCAGCAAAGGGTCGCAGGTGGGAGTCGAAACTGCGGCCCCTGCAGAGGACTAACAGCCTCCATACATGGGTTGGACGCTCAACCAACTGAGCTAAACGTCCACCCACTGCCATGTTTCTACAGGAGCCCAGAACAGACAAATCAAACACTGACTCTGTAGCCACTGCAGGTCTGCTCACGTGGAAGAAGAGATGTTGTAATCTGCTTTTTCACTGCTGGATGTCACTAAATCTACAAACTGGTCCTTTACTTTATCACAGTGATGTCAGAAAACACTCGCTAACTGCTAACGTTAGCTACACAAATGAACCGCTACTGTTAGCTACATAGATGAACTGCTAATGTTAGCTACACAAATGAACCGCTACTGTTAGCTACACAGATGAACTGCTAAGGTTAGCTACACAGAACAACCGCTAATGTTAGCTACACAGACGAACTGCTAATGTTAGCTACACAGACGAACTGCTAATGTTAGCTACACAGACGAACTGCTAATGTTAGCTACACAGATGAACTGCTAATGTTAGCTAGCTAATGCCTGCTACACAGACAAACCGCTAATGTTAGCTACACAGACTAACAGCTAATTTTAGCTACACAGATGAACTGCTAACGTCAGCTGCACATACCAACTGCTGATGTTAGCTACACTAACAAACCACTATTGTTAGAGGTTCGTGAATGTTCTCATTCGTCCAGGTCATTGAAATCTCAGGAAAGATTAAATCGAAAGCAACTGGACTTGTTCAAAAGTCTTTTCTGAAGACGTTTTGCCTCTCATCCAAGAAGCTTCATCAAGATGAAACTTCTTGGATGAGAGGCGAAGCTTCATCTTGATGAAGTTTCTTGGCGAAGCTTCATCTTGATGAAACTTCTTGGATGAGAGGCAAAACGTCTTCAGAAAAGACTTTTGAACAAGTCCAGTTGCTTTCGATTTAATCTTTCCTGAGACACTATTGTTAGCTACAAAGAACAACCGCTAATGTTAGCGACACAGACGAACTGCTAATGTTAGTTACACAGATGAAACACTAATGTTAGCTAGATAATGCTAGCTAAAACAGACAAACCGCTAATGTTAGCTACAAAGACTAACTGATAATGTTAGCTACACAGATGAACCGCTATTGTTAGCTACACAGACGAACTGCTAATGTTAGCTAGCTAATGCTAACTACACAGACAAACAGCTAATGTTAGCTACACAGATGAACTGCTAACGTTAGCAACAGCTAACCACTGCAGAGCGAGTTGATGTGTTTCTGCACAGAAAGTCAGTTTGCCTGCAGACAAACAAAGAAGTTCAAACCATCACTGCTCTGCTGAGAATAACACAGTCACAGTGTGTGTGGTGGATACACACACACACACGCGCACGCGTGTGTGTGTGTTTAAGGGCACTTTCAAGGATTTCCTGTGTGTAACTCTACAGTGATTTATTTCTCTGTTCCCTCTGAGCTGACAGCCTCATCCAGCATGTGTGTTTCTGTGTGTTTCTGTGAACGTGTGTGTGTTTTAGCGTGTGTTTGGTGTGTGTGTGTGTGTGTGTGTGTGTGTGTGTGTGTGTTTTTCAGTGTGTGTATGTGAGATTGTGTGTGTCCCTGCAGAGTCAGTCTGTCGTTGTCTTGCAGCCAAACCTGCAGCTCAGATGGAAAAACTGAAGAAAAAAATAAAAATAAAATAATAATATTTCAGAGCTGCTGCGTTCAGGTTACTCAGGAAAACAGAGTGCTTTATCTGAATAAACTGTCTCACTTCTCTTCTAATGACATTGTTAAAGACAAATCTGATCATTAAAATAATGAAGACGGTTTGTTCAGTTTCCTCATGAATAATGACGTCATCTGAAGGTTTTCTGAATCCACCAGCAGCTCAGCTCAGGAAACATTTGATCATTTTCACTTGAACTCATTCTCAGAAATGTTTTGTTATCAGTCACCATGACGACTGACAAAATTTAAGCCAGATTCAGACACGTTTCCTCCTTATTGACCTCTAATATCAGTCAGATTTTCTGTCCATCTGTCCCGGCTGAAATATTTCCACAGCTGTTGGACAGGGATGAGTTCTCGTCGTGTCTTACTGTTGAACTTTCTGAAAGTTACCCTTTACACAAGAGCTAACTGACCAACAAGCTAACAGGAGCTAACTGGCCAACCAGCTAACAGCAGCTAATGTAATGTGTGTTCAAATGGAGTCGTTTTTGCCGCTGACAACATCGTGAACTGAAAGTTTTCTGTTAGCTCACAATGTTCTATTCGGTTTTGAACACAGCATTACTTGCTAATGGTAGCTAGCTTACTAACTTGCTAATGTACCTAAGTAACAAGCTAACAGTAGTGTTTGCTTACAATAGCTTACATAACTGCAATTTTAGTTAACAGTATCTAATGGTAGGGTTAGCTAACAGTTGTTTTTTTTTAACAGTAGCTAACTGTAGTGTTCACAGACAGCAGCTAACAATAGTGTTAGCTAACATCAGCTAATGGTAGCATTTACTAACAATAGCTAATGGAAGTTTTTACAAACAGCAGCTAACAATAGTGTTAGCTAATACTAGTTAATGGCAGTTTTAGCTAATGGTAGCTAACAATAGTGTTAGCTAACTTGCACGGTGGATGGTGTGGAGACTGTTATCTGATGTCTTAGTCCACTTTCTGAGTTAACATAAATTTACCAAACAGAACATAGAACACAGAACACAGAACTTTGAATTTGTCTACAGACGTTTCCAACTCATCTGTTTGTTTCTGTGAATTTAAACCAACAGTTAAAGTTGTTTGTTTTACTTTGTATATTTCATTATCATTTAAATAAATAAATAAATACATACATATTATAGTTGTACTCTTGCATGTGTGACATTATTTTGCAGAGACATTAAATCAAGACGTTCTTACTAGAACTGACACTGACCTGCACACACAGCTGTGATGCATTAATAACTTACACACTGATTCACTGCGGGGCGACAGTGAATGCAACACTGAGTATGTCTGAGTTTGATCACATGCTGCATCAGGTCACATGTCACATGTCTCAGTTCATGTGTGAAGAGATCACGTTTGTATCCGAGTCGTGTCATAATTTGATCAACTTTAAGACACAAATGTGACACTTCTGTTCACGTGTCAAATGATCTTTTTCACACGAGTCGAGGTTCCGATCAGCCTGACTGATAATCACAACTATAACTGATCAATAAGCAATCAAAATTCAAAACTACTGAAGGTCAGTGAACACATCGACATGACTGTTGCTGCAGTTCTGTTTTCAGTGTGCGTGTGTGTTTCTTATCAGCAGATCTGTCAGCTGTCGACTCTCATTATGTTAACGAGCAGAGAGACGATGACTAATGACCCTGAAACACACACACACACACACACACACACACAGAGAGTAAATATCTGGTTGAACCCTGAATGCAGCACAGCTCATGTGTTATGTTCACTTACACTGCACACAAATAAACTTCCTTCCTGTTGTATTTATCAGTCTTGCTAATGCTAGCAGCAGCTCTGTGTGAGAGACTGCAGCTACAGTTAGCCAGCGACCTGCAGCTGCTCACACAGTCGAAGGTCATTAATCCTGCAACTAAACATGTTGCATTGATGAGTCCAAAAAACTTGTTAATGAGATCATGTGATCAGCTGTGGTTCAGTGTGTTTGTTGAAATAATGTTAGTGTTTAACAGCAGCTGAACAGATTTTCACATTTTGGTCTACAACCTAAAATCTGTCAGTAAAAACTCAGAATTTAGAACATTTTACATTTAAAAAAGATGGGTGCTGACAAACCCCAACAGGAACGTTAAACATCATCATGCTGAAGTCATGTGACTGTGGTGTAGTAATGTTAGCAGTTGTTCTTTGTAGCTAACTTTGGCTGTTGTTCTTGTAGCTAACGTTAGCTGTTGTTCTTTGCAGCTAACGTTAGCTGTTGTTCTTTGCAGCTAACATTAGCAGTTGTTCTTTGTAGCTAACGTTAGCAGTTGTTCTTTGTAGCTAACGTTAGCTGTTGTTCTTTGTAGCTAACGTTAGCTGTTGTTCTTTGTAGCTAATGTTAGCTGTTGTCCTGACCTGTAAATGTTTATTTTAATGAGATGTTGTTCAGTGTTTGTTCAGTTGATGTCATGATGATGAACTGATGGTCAGATTAGCTTCTCTGTCAGACCAGAGATGTTAAAAAAATGAGTTGTTCATCAGTGAATGATCTTGTTGAATCAAACATATCAGCTCATAAACTTTTGATTTTCAGCAGTTAATTTAAAATCCAAAGTAAAAATCTCATTGGCTGTTTGTTTGGGAAATAGAGTGATGCTAACTGCAGAGTTGGACTACAAAAACACATCATCCTGCAGTTCTGTGTTCCTGTAAGTGTAACATGGTGAGCAGCAGTGGGTCAGTCGTCCCTGGCATGTCTCTGATTGTCCGTCACAGTCTGTGGACGCTGCTGCAGCGGAGTGTTGGCATGTGTGTCGGTGCGTGTGTTGGTGTGCAGAATGCAGGGTGATGGATCCCTGGGAGAGAACACACACACACACTCAGAGTCAGCGGTTCCTGCAGAGAACACATAGATCACCTTGTGGTCAGTGACTTTCGGTTCATTATGAGAACATGTTGTGGTTCTGAGTCTCATCCACAAGAACACATCATTAAAAAAATGAGCGTTTTAAAACCAAAATGACATCTGTACAGACGAGCGAAATGTGGTGTCAGTTCACAGGATCCTTCTGGATTATTCTGTTTTTGTTCAAAGTCTGACAGCGACCGAGCATTCCTATTGGCTGTTCTACTAGTGCAGCTGTGTGTGCACGTTCCTTCAGTGAGACCCTGAATCAATGTCAGAAACTCTTGCAGTTAAAGTCGCTATAAAGCTGAATTATCAGACAGAGAATCTTAAAAAGAGTCCAGCTAATGAGCAACATGATCAGGGCCAAGAGTTTGTCAGCTTACTCAATTAGTTTTGGCTTCACCTTCAGCTGAGTTCATTCACATCTATCACAGTGTTTTACTGAGGCCCGAGAGGACCGGGTGGCGCTGAGACTCAGAGCCAACAGACAGCTGATCAGAGCCTGGGAGTTCTGCAGGAGAGGGTAGGTGGCAGACTGGAGCTTCTGGAGGAAGAAACATCGGAGTTGCTCTGATGTCGACTCCCTTGTTGGCAGAGGGGGAGCTCAGAGTGTATGTTTCAAACTTTTGGGATTAAGAAGTAGATTTATTTTCACTCCTGCCCCTCAACCCTCTGCAGCAGTGATCCACGAATCATGGATCGGCCAGATGAGAGCTCAGTGTTTGTTTTTTTGACCTTTTGGAATTAAAAAGTGGATTTATCTTCAGTTTGCTTGTAAACCTGTGCAGTGACCATGGAGTAGCTGACTGTGCTGTTTACAGTCTCTCTGTCCTTGTTGACTGCTGACTGGAGGAGAAATGTACTTGAAAGTCACGTCATGAGAGTAAAGAGAGGAAGGATGTAAAGGAAAGAATCGATCTTTTTCTGGTGAGTACTGAGACATATACATGGGGCTTTGACAATGGTACTTTTGGCCGCGCCAAGTCAAACTGTGTTGTGCTGATTTGCATTTCCATTACCGCTTATATTGCACCGAGACACACTCGAGATGGACCGACTCTGTAGCGGGGCCAAAGCGAGCCTGACTCACCTCCAAGCGGGCTGCGATGACCTCTCACCCATCGCAGCCAAACCGTGACGAGCCTCTTTTTCTCCCCTGAACAAGCGAATGTTGTGATACTCGGCTCCTGTGTGCAGGAGAGCAGAGAGAAAGACATTTTTAAAAGTCTCTTTATGTTCAGCTCTCAGTTCTTCTGTAGCTTCACACCAAATCTGTGTTTTGAAATGTAGTTTGTCTCCTCTGTCGCTGTTTGTACTCTCAGGGATCTGCTTTATTACACACAGTTAAGGTCTGTTGGTCTGTGCTCGCTCACGATTTCCTCGGTAAATTGTTGCATGTGTGCATGAAGTGCGTGCTGCTCGTCTGGTGGGAGGAGCTCAGGACGGAGAAAATGAAACCTAACTCAGATGAGACTCAACAATCAACTGTATTTAGGCTTTTTACCTACTGCAGCTTTAAATAACAGATTAAATAAAGATGGTGACCTTAATTAAACATTCTAATCATCAGCATGTTAGCATGTTAGCATGCTGCCGTGTGGCCTCACAAAGCTGCAGCCTCTCTGGTCTTTGCATGCTGCTGCTGCAGAGGAGGAGGAGGATAAATAATGAGCCGTGCAGTCAGACTGCAGTGTGAGAAATATGCAGATGAAAAGATTTCCTGCAGAGGTCACAGTCAGGAGTGTGTGAAGCAGCTTAACACACAAACACAGTGTAAATATCTTGTGATCGGGCTGAGCGGCAGGGAGACGGGTCAGTATTATTATTATTACTGGATACCAACTGGGACAAAAAAAAGAGCCTCCCGGCAGTGGAACCAGACAGAACACAGGAACCAGAACATTAAGTTAAGAGTCCACGTTTAATGAAGCATAGAAAGGTTAAGCACCAGTACACAAACATTATATATATGTACACACACACACATCAGTAACAGTCATTTACAGTTTGCATATGCGATCATTTACAAAGAAACATCAGTACCGTCCAATCAGAGTGAAGCAGGAACCTCAGGAGGAGGAGTCAGGATTACTTCTGGATTAAAGTTTGAAATATACATCAGACATTCCCGAGAACTGGGACAAATCCTGTCCTACGCAAAAAAATAAGACATAAAATTAAAATTATTAACACCAAATGTTTTAAAAATGGTGAAAATCTCATCCTGTCACAATCTTGTCAGTTCAGAATTTTTTTTAACAAGTGATCAATCTGGTGATCAGTCTTTCCTGTAATGATTATTTTCATTGATTAATCTGTCAATCATTTTCTCCATAATCAATTAATTAATCCTGTCACAGTCAGTTTTGTCTCAGTTCTGGAGAAGTCTTAAGCTCTGAACAGAAAGCTTTTTTAAACTTCTGTGTGAGATTATTTATACCTGAAAGATGTTCACAGTCTGCTGTTGTTCTGGATAAAAAGAACAATCTAAATATAAAACTCCTCCTGAGAGTCAGATGAGAAGCTGGATGTCAGTTTTATCTGGTCGTGTGTAGCCTAGCTTAGCACAAACATTAGAACTGTTGTCTTAGCTCCATCCACAGAAAACAAGTACCGTAATCTGATGAAATAAAACTGATCAGACACGTCAGCAATAAGGGCAAGTAGCTAACAAGCTAACAGTAATGCTAGTGCACCCATTATTAAGGAGGATATTAAGAAATGGTAGACAGACTTTCTGAGCCTGTTTTTGGTAAGGCATGGTGACTTAGTCAAACAACCCACAGCTTTGGATGCTAATCCGGAAATGTTTGTTCGCAGAGAGCTAGCGTGTTTACTCGCTCAAGTAAAAAACAAGCAATGGGAGCAGAAACTGTTCAATATATAATTTTAACACATAGCTTCAATGCTAACTGCTGCTAAAAACACAACATCTCATTTTTACATTTTTATTTCTACACCCACGCCACACACAGAGAACATTTCTATCCTTTGATTTAGCAAGGCTAACAGTTTCCCCTTGCCTTCTGGTCTTTGTGCTAAGCTAAGCTAAAAACAACATTGTTATTGTAGCATGTGCTATGTGCTAACTATTTGTAGCTAATATAACATCAACCAAAGTAACACATAACAAAACTCCTAAAATAATCCTGGGCGGTCTCGCATGTTGTAGCTACACTGACTAGCATTATGCTATTGCTTCCAGTCTTTGTGCTAAACTAGGCTAAAAACATCCTTGTAAGACATCAGTTAGCTAAAAACTGCTACCATAATATTAGCTGTTCATCGTTAACTGATGTTATGGTAGCTTTATGCTATATGCTAACTATTTGTAGGTAAAAAAAAAACACCAACCACGTAGCTAAAAACAAATATATCATTGGTGCTTCTCGCAGTGTGTAGCTACACTGGCTAGCTGTTTCCTCTTGCTTCCAGACTTTGTGCTAAGCTAGGCTAACACATCCTGGACACACAGATGAAACTGATATCCGGCCAAAACATCTGACACAGAAACAGAAAATAAGACAGTTAACTTATAAAGAATAAGTTATAGTTGAACTCCTGATAGTGAACGTTGTTTTGGTGATAGCAGGTGAAAAAGGCATTTTGTTTATCTCGACTAAAACCAGACGACATTTGTTTGGTGTTTTTCAGACATCCGACCTAAAATTGAGGTTTCAGCAGTTTTTCAGTGACTTTATTTCGCATCGTACCAGATCTGATAAAAGACAGAAACAGTAAAATCCAAACGCTTCCTGTTTGTCTGAATCTTGGAAAACTTTCTGATCAAACTGAATTTGGTTTAAATGATCTAAAACAGAAAACAGAAAACAGAATGAGGTTCAACAGTGGAACTACAAACGTACGTCTGGTTTTCAGCCAAAAATCTTAATGCTGTATAAATACGTTCTTATGGCAACAGTGGTGACGTGTTCAGACTTCATGTATAAATGTGAAATATAAAACGTACCATCATGTATGTGTCCAATATGTACCGAGCAAATATATTAAGTTTTAAATAGCTTTCATCAAAAAACAGCAACAGAAATCAGAACCCTGTGATAAAAAGAGAAGCATGTACAGATGTTCTACATGCCACGTTGATGGGTTACGACAAAAGGCAAAGTTCAGGTGATAATAAATACAAAACAAGGTTACATACAAACCGATTACCATGGTTACACCATCCGTCCATCCGTCCATCCATCCTGTCCACTGACAGTTTGTCTCTAAGTGCAGAAAACTGCAGCAACATACAACCACCAAGAACATCTGAAGAACCTTCTGGAACACCTTCTAAAGAACCCTCTGCAGACGTTAGGACATCTTGAGAAACATCTGGGGAACCACCTGAACAACTTTCTGTGTCTGAAGCCAGAGAACAGAAAACATTAAAGAACTCAGTCTGCTTCAAACTAAACGTCTGTTGGACTGTCTGTCAGCTGCTGATGTCTCCTCTTCACTGTGATTGGTCAGCTGTGGGGAGGACAGAAAGTAGGTGGGGTTACAGCTTCATCTCTCAACATGTGAGACTGACACCACCAGCGTCGTCCAGGAGAGACTTTAAATCTGCTCCGTTCTCTCCGTCTGTACCGTTCATGTTCTCCAAACTACAAAGCTGGGCTGGATTAACCTGTGTGGGCTCTTTGACCCAGGAGCCCCTACAGACCCTCCTCAGAAGCACAAGTTCCCAACCCATGTTGCAGATACTCCCGAACACCAGCCGATATTTGTTTAAAGACCTGCCCTGCCAAAGGGAACTCTTAGAGAACCCTTTTATATTCCAAATGTGTCCAGACCGCACCCAAGAACCCTTCTTTCATTAAAAGCTGACATTTGGTAAGCACAAGGGTTTCACTCTTAGAAAGGAAAAAACCTGTATCATGGCTGTTAAAAGAACTTTTCTCAAAGTAAACGATGGTAAGTGGAACATAGATAATTAAGATGATGGATGACCACAAAAATAATTTTTTGTAGCACCCTTAGAAGAGGGTTATAGGTAAAACCCTTATAAAATATATTTTTTCATTCCCTCTCAGTGGATTCTACATGAAACCCTGAAAGAACAAAAAGGTTCTTGGGAGAACACCCCCCAGGTGGTTCTTGTTAGCACCCATAGGTAGTCGAGAGGTTCTGGATAGAACCCCCAGAGAGGGTCCTGACAGGTCTTTTCCATGAACATGAAACTGGCCCTGTTCCAGTCCAAGCACCTATTTCTAAGCATTTCCAACACAAATAAATTCAATCAAAACCTGAAATAGCAGGTTCTCCTTGTGAACCAAAGTGGGCATGTCATCTTCTACAGGTCATTGTGCAACACCCTCAATGGATGACATCTTTGACTGCAATGGTTCCACTCAAAACTGGTGGAAACTTGGGCTAGTTCACTAGATAGCAGCAAGTATCCAAGAAACTTGAACAGAACTGGTTCAAAAGCTAATTGGGTGCCGGCTTCAAATTAGCCCTCTGTAGGTTCATCTTGTATAACTTCCTCAATGATGTATTTGTTGTGAGTAGTATGTTGATTCATATACATAAGAATGTGTACAGATGGGTGTATGTATAAATTGTGTATATAGACTGTGTAGGTACATAAAGGAAAGGAAATTGAGAGCCATACAAGGGAGAAGGGTGGGGGGTGGGATAGGGAAAGTTCATGTAATAATTTTTGTTTTGTTTTGACTTTATTTTTTCTTTATTATTAGTATATATATATTTTCTCTTTCTTGTTTTCTCTTCTGATGTTCAAAAATCATCCTTATATGGTGCGTCTGTAAGGTTATACATTTATGTATGTTCCTTCTGTAAATACAACTCATCTCAGTGTAACAAACTGTAGATGCTTACTATGCACCATAAATATCCTGTAAGAGCTTCTATTAATAAAAACAAATCTTTACAAAAAAAAAGCTAATTGGGTGGAAAAAGGCCTATGGGGTTCTGGGTGGAACCTTTCACTGATGGTTCTAGGTATAACGTATAACTGGGCTCTCTCTGGAATGCTCTAAAAAATCTATTTGGTTTGGTTAGCACTATTAATATTAAGAGTGATGTGAGCAAATGTCAACTGAAACTTTAAAAGGTATTAAAACTGGGGAAGTTGGTTGGTTTGTTGGCTGGCTGGCTGGCTGGCTGGTTGGTTGGTTGGCTGGCTGGCTGGCTGGCTGGTTGGTTGGTTGGTTGGTTGGTTGGTTGGCTGGTTGGTCGATGGTCTCGTCTCACTACAGGCACACAGAACTGCTGGAGGGACATTAGCTGGCATACAGTCTGGACATGTCAGCAGCCTTTCAGTGTGGAACCTCACAGCAGATAGAACCTCTGACTGTAGATGTGGACGCTCCACACACCGTTCAGACTGTTTAGTTTGAAGCAGACTGAGACACTGATTCGTCCTCTCAGCTCTGACTGGCAGCTGGGTTCTCGTCAGCTGAGGCACTTTAGGGGCCGTGAAACAAAGAGGGAAGTGAAGGAGGCCAATTTGATTGGCTAAATCTGAACTCTAGATCAACAAACAGTAGTTTCACAAAAGCATCGAAAGCTTCTCTAATGCAGGAAAGCTGGAGGCTTTTCTTAGAACCAGAAACTCACAGAGATAAAATCTGATCACATGGACAGAACAACTGATATATGACAAGAGGAAAATCTGTTTGTTAAATTGTGCAAACTTAATGAACTGGAACTGGTTTACTGTTTGGACCAACATGTTGGTTAGTTTGATATAACGAACAGTCTTTGTGTTCTCCCACAGAGTCGATGTGAACAGCCTGGTGCTGTGGTTCTGTATGTCGTGTTCTTCTTCACCAGTTAAAGCCATATTCCACTTTGCCAGAATAACCCACTCAGTATGTCCTCACCTCTATGCCGATGTGATGATGGATGAAGATCTTCAGTTCACAAAACAATCCTGGAGTTTCAGCAGAAAACAGGGTAGCAGCCTCATCCAGTACAATGGCAGTGAATGGTGACCACGGATAAAATGTTAAAAAAAGAACACAAAACAAACAAAATGTCTCCATCCTGCTCGTATATATCTCTTAATGGACGCACGTGCGGAAGTCTCGCGAGATCGACGCCATGTTTACATCCTACTGGCTACATGCTACAGTTGACATTTCAGCTAAAAACATGGCGTAAATGGTGTCTTTTGCGGTTAATTTTTAATGTCGCAGCTTGCGGACACTTGGATTACACCACACGAGCAGGATGGAGACATTTTGTGTTTGTTTTGTGTTCTTTTTTTAACATTTTATCCGTGGTCTCCATTCACTGCCATTGTACTGGATGAGGCTGCAACTCTGTTTCTCCTAAAACTCCAGGATTGTTTTGTGAACTGAAGATCTTCACCCATCATCACATCGGCATAGAGGTGAGTACATAATGAGTGGGTTATTCTGGCAAAGTGAAATATTGCTTTAAACTTCATGTTGAGTCTTTTTGAAAACGAATACCAGTACCAGGATCAGAAACGCCTCTGATTCGGTCTAAAATGGTGGATTGGGTATCAGCGAGTACACAAGTCTCTGCACTGATCTGATATCAGGTAATTTATTAACTCCAAAACAGGACCGGCTACTTCCATGAGCATACTACATTTTTTCTCAGGAGGGAAAAGTCAGACCTACTCTGCCTCTGATTGGTGCTCATTGTCTGCATTGGTTGGGTTGGTCAGGTTTAGGCATGAGGAGTGACAGTTTAGGGTTAGGGTTAGACTATCAGGGTAAGCCAACGTGGGTGGATTATCTTGGCAAAGGAGAAGAGCTCACTAACACAGATATGTACACATTTGTGTGTGAAATAAACCTTTTGTGTGCACAGAGCTGTCTGAGATCTTCGACTTCAACTCGTGAAAAATGGGAGCAAAAACAGAAGCTCAGAACAAACCGGGGCCGTTCAGATCGACTCAGCTGCTCAACATGGAAGATGTGTTTGACTAAATGACCAAGACAGGATATGAAGGAGATATTCAATTTTTAAAAAACTTGCTTTGTTTTCTAGAAAATGTCACTCATGCTTTTATAAAGATGGATGACCTGTCTGTCTCTGAGGCTTAAGAGGCTCAGGGGAAAGTTTAAAGGTAGAAAAGTGTTTATTCCACTTCAGAAGTGTCCCCTGCAGCACCTGTCCTGCTCTTGGTTCACAGTTGGGTTCGGGTACACCTGAAGTGCGTGGGTAAGGCACCCCACAGGTGCGGCTGTGGTCTGGTTCCTCCTCTTGTAGACTCACACGGTGGTCATGAGTTTAAGAGAACCCGACCTGAACCGAAGGATTTTCCTCTTCAGGTTGTGGGAGGCCTTGATCTTGACGAAGGCCTTCGCCTGAGCTGGAGTCATCTCCTGCCCCGACCCAGCTGCCCCTAACTGGCTCCACCCCCTGCCCATTCCACCGGCCCCGCCTCCTCCGCTCTCCTCAGTGTCACTGGTGGTGGTGCTCTCCTCCACATACTCCTCCTCACTGGATTCGCTGTCTCCGAAGCAGTTGGTGGTGTAGTTGGACCGTTCGTCCTCGCTGGTGTCCACGATGGTGGAGTGAAACAGAGATGCGCACTCAGCTGAATACTCCGAGTCACTTCCTGCCACATAGACGTATGGGCTGCTCAGCTGACCGTCGGACGGGAGGTACCCACAGGCTGCAGAGTGACTCAGCAGCTCCTTTCTCTGCCGCCGCTGAGCGCGCCTGAACGCCTCATCGTACGGTACCTCCATAATCGCACGTAGCCGCCGGTAATCATTCCTTTTGTACTTTGGTTTGGCGACGACCACGACCTGCTCGCGTCCATGGTGATGATGATGATGATGTTGGTGGTGACCACTGCTGTGGTGGTTTCCATGGTGATGGTGCCTGGATGCACCTGTGCGCACACTGCTCAGTGTCGATGTGGCGTGTTTGTCCAGAACTCGGCCTTCTGGAATGGACGCAGGGAGGCGTTTGATCCTGGAGGAGGACATCCCACTGGCTGATCTCCTGGAGACTTTAACAGGGACAGAACCTCCATCGTCCAGCAGCCAGGACTTCTTAGAACCGGACCTATGGTGGGACTTATCGCCTCGTCTCTCTGTCGGAGGCTCGCTGTATTCAGATGCCCGACTCATCTTCACCTTGACCACCTTGATGCTCTTGTTGCCACCCTTGCGGGTTTTGACGTTCTGCCGCTGGATGGGGACATACTTGGTGTTAACCAAATGACTCCTCCTTCCTCCTCCTCCTCCTGCAGTTTCATCCTGACTCTGGGAGGAGGAACCCAGACTGGTTCTCTCCTGCACTGACCGATCGACCGTCTCAGTCTGGACAGTCTTTGGGCTGCTCCTGGCAGCAGCTGACTGGGTTTTGATTACTGCAGGTGGTCTGAGGAGCAGCTCCTGGTCAGGAGGACAACATGGCGGCTTGGTCTCTTTGGGGGAGGAGTTTGCTTTGGGACTGCCCAGCTCCCTGAAGTCTTTGGGCAGAGTAGCTGTGGACACTGAGGGAGGAAGAAGATGTTTGCTCTTCTTCTTCAGCAGACTGTTTGTGCTTGTGTTCACGTCCTTGTTGGAGACATTCTGGATGCCGTTAGTCAGAGGACAGCTGGTCTGTTGTACAAAGTCAACACTGCTGTCAGGGAGGACAGTTTGGGTCTCCTGCTCCTCAGACCTACTGTCCACAGACCACTGCCTCTGAGGAGAGGAGGACGCAGCTGCCTCTGCTCCTGAAGCCAGCCAGCAGGCTCTGACTTCAGATGCCCTCAGAGGACCAGAGGACGTCTGCCTCGCGCAGAGACTGGCCTGTCTCAGGATGCTCTTTGACGGATCAGTGCTGATGCTGGTCCTGGGCCGGCTGGTCCTGATGGGAAGCGCCCTCCGCTGCAGCAGACTGAAGATGTAGCTGTCCAGGCGCTTGTGGGAAGGAATCTGAGAGGAGAAAGAGGAGGAGGATGGGGCTGACCATGAGGAGCTCTGAGGTACCAGAGGAACTGGAGCAGAG
>JAWZSL010000003.1:12643879-12656379 GCA_034769285.1 Lutjanus argentimaculatus | reverse complement strand
TTGGTCCATAAAATATCATAAAATGTTAAAAAATGTTGATCAAAGTCCAAGATGACGTCCTCAAATGTCTTGTTTTGTCCACAACTCAAAGATCTTCAGTTTACTGTCAGAGAGGAGTAAAGAAAGCAGAAAATATTCACATTTAAGAAGCTGAAATCAGAGAATTTGGACTTTTTAACCTTGAAAAATGACTCAAAATGATCAATTAATTATCAGAATAGTTGCAGATTAATTTAATAGTCAACAACTAATCTATTAATCGACTCATTGTTGCAGCTCTCTTTTTGAATTACAGTAAAACATTGTGTAACAGGATCGACATGGGCAGAAGAGCTGCGCTGATTTGCTTATTAATCAATTTGTTAATGACAGAAAAATCCAAATCAAAAAGCACCAGAAACTTTTCTCTCTAAAAAAAGTAGAGTTTTATGTTTCTATCTGTTTTCTGTCCTCATGAAGTGAATCAGCTGATCAAACTAATCACAAAGTCTCTTATTTTGGTAAAAGTGATTCTGACAGGACAGTGTGGATCATCATGTCTTCATATCTACTGATTGTTCAACAAAGATCGATCAGAGAATCTGATTGGTTTTGGTTCTGAAACAAAAAACCAAACTCTAAAGATGAAAAGTGTCAAAGTAAAAGCACTTCAGAGCAAAGGATGGCTTTTATTTTGAAGGACAAACTTCAGACTCACAGCAAAGTGACCAAAAGGAGCTGAGGGGACCACATGTCTCAAACAGCAGAGGTGAGGAGGGAGGAGGAGAGGAGGTGAGGGAGGAGGAGGAGGAGGAGGTGAGGGGGGAGGAGAAGGAGGAGGAGGAGAAGGAGGAGGAGGAGAAGGAGGAGGAGGAGGAGGAGAGAGGAGGAGGGAGGAGGAGGAGGAGGAGAAGAAGGGAGAGAAGGAGGAGGAGGAGGAGGAAGAGGAGGAGGTGAGGGGGGAGGAGGAGGAGGAGGAGGAGGAGGTGAGGGGGGGGAGGAGGAGGAGGAGGAGGAGGAGGAGGAAGAAGGAGGAGGAGGAGGTGGTGAGGAGGAGGAGGAGGAGGAGGAGGTGAGGGAGGAGGAGGAGGAGGAGGTGAGGGGGGAGGAGGAGGAGGAGGAGGAGGAGGAGGAAGGTGAGGGAGGAGGAGGAGGAGGAGGAGGTGAGGGGTTAGGAGGAGGAGGAGGAGGAGGAGGTGAGGGGGGAGGAGGGGGGGGGAGGAGGAGGAGGAGGTGAGGGAGGAGGAGGAGGAGGAGGAGGAGGTGAGGGGTTAGGAGGAGGAGGAGAAGGAGGAGGAGGAGGAGGGGGAGGTGAGGGAGGAGGAGGAGGAGGACGAGGAGAAGAAGGAGGAGGAGGAGGAGTAGGAAGAGGAGGAGGTGAGGGGGGAGGAGGAGGAGGAGGAGGTGGTGAGGGGGGAAGAGGAGGAGGAGGACAAGGAGAAGAAGGAGGAGGAGGAGGAGGAAGAGGAGGAGGTGAGGGGGGAGGAGGAAGAGGAGGAGGAGGAGGAGGTGAGGGGGGAGGAGGAGGAGGAGGATGAGGAGGAGGTGAGGGGGGAGGAGGAGGAGGAGGAGGAGGAGGAGGTGGTGAGGGGGGAAGAGGAGGAGGAGGACGAGGAGAAGAAGGAGGAGGAGGAGGAGGAAGAGGAGAGGAGGTGAGGGGGGAGGAGGAGGAGGAGGAGGAGGTGGTGGTGAGGGGGGAAGAGGAGGAGGAGGACGAGGAGAAGAAGGAGGAGGAGGAGGAGGAAGAGGAGGAGGTGAGGGGGGAGGAGGAAGAGGAGGAGGAGGAGGAGGTGAGGGGGGAGGAGGAGGAGGAGGATGAGGAGGAGGAGGAGGATGAGGAGGAGGAGGAGGAGGAGGAAGAGGAGGAGGAGAAGGAGGAGAAGGAGGAGAAGGAGTAAAAGCTAAAGGTAAGCTAAAGGATAAAACATATAATTTCCTGTTGCTGGTAGGTGGCGCTACGACTCTGACTGGATATCATCATGTGGACATGTGAGGTATGATGCTGATTTGACCTTTCACAATAAAGTTACAACAACTTCCTGTCTCATGGTGAGACACGCCGTTTGACGAAAATCTTTTAATAACTTATCACCTCACAGGTCTCTGGATTGGACGCACCAGACAATGATCTGATTAATTCTGTAGGAGGAGTTTGTTAAAATTAGGGCTGTCAGAGTTAATGTGTTAACACATCAGATTAATCTGGAAACAATAACGCATAAAAAAAAATTAATGCAGGATTAATGGAGTCACGTGACTCAGGTAGAGTCTGTCTGTGTCTACAGTCTGTGGTCTGTGTCTCCACTGGAGTTGTCACCCGTTTGCTGAAACACGGAAACGTCCCGTATTTGAGGATTAAATAGCGCGTCCCGTTTTGAATCAGTGCGGGACGGGGTTTGTCTCGTATTTCCGTCTTGAATGCAGCTTCATCCCACCCGCTGCCTGGTGAAGAGCCGTCCGACTCTGCCCGTGATCGGGTTAAACTCGCTGGTCGACTTCCTGTTGGGTTTAATGTGTGGCTACAAGAGACTTTTCGGTTTGATACATGTGTGTACAGATTTTCATACATGTAGGTGAAACGTACTGGCAGGGCTACTTAGTTGAAATTTTGTGGGGGGCGCTATTGAGCCATTTAGCCACGCCCACGTGTGTGTGTGTGATCTATAAAACATTTTTCACCAAAACTGATTCATGCATCAAGTTTCACGTGTTGACGAGCACGTTTATGCCTCAAAATGTGATTCAATTCAGAGCGTCGGTGTTTCGGCCCTAAAATTAAAAAAACAAACAACAAACAAACAAAACTCGGATGCATCTTATGCTCTTTGACAGCCTGCAGACACTGACGCCCCCTCAGCTGTTTCCTCCTGACTGGATCAGCTCTCAGACGTAAAGCGTCGATAAGTGTGATTGGCTGAGGAGTCGGTGGAACTTCAGCCAAACAAGATTCTCATTGGCTGCCTGCTGACGAGTTGTTTACCTGCAGATGGGAGGCGTCCGTCGGCCTCGGCCATCGAACAGAAACACTCGCTGAAGACCGAGTTGGACGAGTTAGAGAGAGAGCCGGACGCCCCGTCGCTCAGTTCATAGAAACCTGAGAGAGAGAGAGAGAGAGAGAGAGAGAGAGAAGAGAGAAGAGAGAGAGAGAGAGAGAGAAAACAGAGACAGAGAGAGACAGAGAGAGAGAGAGAGAGAGAGACAGAGAGAGAGAGAGAGACAGAGACAGAGAGAGAGAGAGACAGAGAGAGACAGAGAGACAGAGAGGGTGAGGGAGAGAGAGAGAGAGACAGAGAAGAGGACAGAGAGAGAGAGAGAGAGAGAGAGACACAGAGAGAGAAAGACAGAGAGAGAGAAGAGAGAGAGAGAGAGACAGAGGAGAGAGAGAGAGAGAGGAGAGACAGAGAGAGAGAGACAGAGAAGAGAGAGAGAGAGACAAGAGAGAGAGAGAGAAGAGGAGAGAGAAGAGAGAGAGAGAGAGACAGAGAGAGAGACAGAGACAGAGAGAGAAAGACAGAGAGAGAGAGAGAGATTTTTGATTTTTCAAACCACTTTTAATTTCTCAAAAATGTTACAAAATAAATAGTACAAACCAAACAAAACTCAACAATGTAATGAAGAGAACATGAAATAATTGAAACATCCTCAATTCAAAAAATGACCAAAAACCAGCTCATCATTCTTCACAGAACACAAACACTTGTTTAAAGCACCAGATCTTTTCAAACTCATCCACATTATTCGTCAAAATAAAGAAGCCAAAATCAATTTTCAGCCGCGCCTTTAACATACGTCTAAAAATAATCGTCGCGTCAACATCAAACAAGTTTTCAAGCTTGTTTTTCCGGCTGAGATAAATTGCCATTTTCGCTTGACCCAACAGAAAATTTAAGAGCTGACATTTAATTTTCTTTTTCCTGTTGTACCTGTAACCCAGTATGAACATTTGATGTGAGAAAACCTCATCGAACAAAGCAAACATGTGAGTCAAATACTGAAACAGAGAGAAGAGTCGACCACACTCTAAAAAACAATGGAAAACTGTCTCTCTCTGTGGACAGAAGGGACAGCTATCAGTAACGTTTGGATTAATCACAGAAACAAATGCATTGACAGCAACAGCACCGTGTAGAACCCTCCACTGTAAATCACCAACCCTCTTTGTTATCGGTGGTTTATAAAGTGTTCTCCACTCAGGCCTCTGAGCCTCCGTCAGGGCCAGACGAGCTCTCCATGGAGTGTCAACTCTCTCTTTCAGTTTGTTCTGGTTCAAACATTTCACTAACAAATAATACACTGTTTTACCCACCATGGTGCTCAGTTTGTAATCAGCAACATCATTCAACTTTAACAGAAGACCACCACATTTAAAAACAGGAACAATTTTTACATCAGGAAGAGGGTCGCTAACATCAGGCTGAATCAGTCCGTCACAATAAGCAGCAGTCAGTAAGAGTTCAGAGTCAGTTAGCTGCTGTTTCCAGCCTCTCAGCAAGAGGCTGACCATCCTGACCGACCTGATCCCCAAGCATGAGGCCAGACCAGTGGCGTCGTCCAGGTGAGGGCCACACACCTGCACCACGCGGCCCAGTGTGAGGATTCTGGCCTCGCACAGTTTCTGGAGCACGGTTGGTTCTGCTTCACACCAGAGCCGAGTCCCGTGAACCACCGGCTCCCTAAGAAGCCAAAACACCCGAGTCACATTTCTTCAGTCTCTCCTTACGGAACATTCCCCACACTTTGAACAGTCCTTGATAGAAGCATGGAAGGTTGTCCAACTTACATCCATTTAAATCCATTAAAAACAGCGACTCAGCCAGACCCAGCCCACCACACCTCTCCAGTATGGCACGAGCTACGGGTCTCCAGACCAGGTCGACAGGTCCAGTCAGGAGTCTCTGAATGAACTGGAGCCTGAAAGCAGCCCCCCTGCTCGCCAAGTGGACAAGCCCATGTCCTCCTTCCTCCTTGGGCAGGAAAAGGACGCTCTGTGGGACCCAGTGCAGATGGTCCCAAAAGAAATCCACCATGACCGCCTGTACTCTGGACAGCAGGTTTGAAGGAGGGTCCGTACACGCCAGCAGATGCCACAACATGGAGGACACAAGATTATTGATAATCAGGATTCGACCTTTAAAAAACAGTTTTGGTAGAATCCATTTCCATTTTTTCAGTCGGCCTTCGACTTTTTCTAAAAGACAGTCCCAATTTTTGGAAGCGAAGGTCTCATCGCCAAGATGAACCCCCAGATATTTGAGTCCTCCACTCTTCCACATGAGGCCTCCAGGTAAAACCAGCCTTTTAATCAGTCCTTCACCTACTGCTAAGGCTTCACTTTTTCTCCAGTTCACTTTAGCAGAGGAGAGTTTACTAAAGGTAACCACAGTTTCATTTAGCACATCAATATCATGTTGGTTTTTCACAAGAACAATGACATCATCAGCATACGCAGACAATTTGAAACAATTTCTACACCCAGGAAAAGAAATACCAGACAGCAGTGACCTTAATTTGTGCAAAAAAGGCTCTATGGCCAGAGAGTACAACATCCCAGACAGAGAGCAGCCCTGTCTGACTCCCCTCTGGACTCTGAACGGAGTATTTTAAACCCCCTTTAAATTTTTGAGTACACTCTCAATGTACTGTACAAGCCCTGGTCGGGCTATGAAACCAGAGCTAAAACCCAAAAACCCTGCAGCTCTCCACGGGTACGGGTGTTCAACTGGCAAAAGCCTTTTCTTGATCTAAAAATCAACCAAGCTCACAGCCCAATGAACAGAGAGGCCAAAAAGCCAAATTTAGAGGATGTTATCAGATTAAACCCTGTGGGCACACAGTAGTTTGGCCCACTGAATGACCTGCTCCATCACTTTTCTCACCCTTTGTTCCCAAACACTTTTGGACAGCAGTTATAGTCAGTGCAGAGAAAAGCCCCGGGACCCAGTTTTAATTCCTGCGGTGCCTTTCTTCGGGAGAGGGTGAGGACAGCTCTCCTGCCACTAAGGGGCAGCCTCCCCTTGTCAGACTGTCTCTGAAAACAACCAAAAAATTCTTCGCCTAAAACGGGCCAAAAGTCTTATAAAAGCTGAGGAAAGCCATCATCCCAGGAGCCTTCCCGCTCTGCATGCGAGCAGGGGCCTCCTGCAGCTCCTGACAAGAGGGCCCTCCAGCTCCGCGTTATCCTCCTCAGAGACCTTGGAAGGTCCTATAAAAGGGGACCGCCACCTTGGTTCACCCGGGAACTCCCGCCCTGTAGAGCTGCTGAAAAAAACCCAAAGCACACCGCCAATATCAGCTGACCCTGCAGCAGCGCCCAGTGTCGGCCCGCAGAGAGTGTATCACCCCTCGGCCATTTTTACATTCAAGACCAAGAAAAAGTGAGAGGGGCGCCATTTTAACAAATTCTGAAAACTTGTTAAACCCAAAAGCACCCTGGCAGAAATGCCCGCAGGTCAGCAGAGCTGATTTTTTGCTTTTTGAAAACTTAAATGTGTTCTCTTCCCCGTGGAGTCTGCTAAACCCAGCTCAACCACTTTTTCCTCCGATCTCATAGATCGGGACATGCCCTTTGTGACAGAGGTGACTGTAGGCAAAGCTGTTTAAATTTTTGGGACTTTCCTACATCCCACCATGCTGTAAGGAGACAAACTCGACTTTTTTGTCTGTAGTTTCAGCCAAAAACACTTAAATACATTCTGAAAACACGTCAGACAACGAGAGACTTTGAAGTGCCAATACCCATTTTACATTTACATCTTTTATAAAAATCGAGCGTGTAAAAGGGGAATAAACAAAATCCCAAACCGGACTTATAGCTAAATTTTTAAAATCTTTAATGTGATTTCAAAACAATACACACGGTCGATCGGGCCCAGGGATAATGATTTCTTGAGTGAACCCCAGGTGTACTCCCGCTGACTTTTATGGAAATGTCCCAAATCACACAGTTCAAAAGTTTCCACAAGTGAACGGACACCTTCTAGAGGCGCGTGGGGTTCCTGATGGTTCCTGTCTAACACGGGGTTTTTCTGTACTTAAAGTCCCCGCCCAAAAACAGAAACCCTCACGAAAGCCACAAAAGGCATTTTAACACATCCAAAAACAGCAGTCTTTCTGAACCCACAGCGGGCATACACATTTATAAAAACATTTTTATTTTTTAAAATTCAGCACACGTTTCAACAGCTGCCCGGGAAAAAAATTTAAAATTGACAGTGCAGGAAAAGGTAAGAAATCTCTAGAAAAGAGAATACCCCCCCCCCACTTTTATGCTCTTGTGACTAAAAAAAACCCCCCCCACCCCATTCCCTCCTCCAGCGGGTTCATTGTCACGGTGCTGTGGTTTCCTGAAGGGAAAGTTACATTCAGTTTCTTTTTTCTTGATCGTTTAAAAAACAGAAAAAGCTCCTTAACATCCCCCGAGCACCGTTACTTTTTTAAAGAACCCAGCTTTATGCACACATATTTAAAAAAGCTGCACCCCAAAAACAAAGAAAAAAGCAAAAAAATGAAAAAAAAAAACACAACAAAAACTTTATCATCGCTGGCTTTTGGGCTAAACCCTTCAGCAACAGTTTCTTTAACCGAAAATCTCTGGTCATGAAAGAGGCCCCCCGGGCTTCCTGCGTTCTTCATGAAGAACCGGACTGAATCATAAAAGAGCTGCAGGCTGGGAAATAATTTTTCGACCTTCACAGCCCTCAGCCCCTTTGTTTCTTTTAGAAAGGTTCTAACTTCAAAAAGAATAACCACTCTGTTTTTCAACCTGCATGTTTTCACTTCACCTTTAACCTTGAGTTCTGGGTTCGCGTGTCAGTGGTGTGCTGTGTGTTCCCTCTGTGAGAAGGGAACACTGGGGCCTGTCTTTGACCCCTTCTTAGTTTTTACAGTATTTCTTTAGTTTCTGTTTGTTTCCTTTTCACAGGCATTTCATTAACCTCATCATCACATCTCTTCGTCTACACAGACTCAGCCATTGGTTGCTGTGGTCCCGTCTGCTCCTTTTAAACTCACCCTGAACACTGATCTCATCCTGATCATTCCTCATTACCCAAACTGAAATCATCTGAATCAGTGTTTTTCATGTCTGCCCTGTTCCAGCCCCCTTTTGTGTCATTTTTGTGTTTTCTGTGTGTTTTTCTGTGTTTTTTTCTGTGTACGCTGTGTGTGTCTCTGTGCGCTGCGCCCCCTGCCGGTGGCTGTGCCCGGGGGCTCCCCCGCGGAGCAGCCAACGGCCCCAGTCGTTTCCTCTGGAAACGAGCGGACCAATGGTCCCCGGCCCCACATCCAAAAACATTCAAGGTGTCAAAATCACATGAACAGTAAACCAAAATCTCAATACGGAAACGAGGCTAAGTCCCCTCGTTTTTCTTGAGGACTGAACACCTTTTTTTTAAAAAGACAGACATGTTTTGAGTGCGGAGATTTACAGCAAAGGGGGGATCCATTTTAATCGGAGCCCCAGCTGTCCGTGTGGGGCCAACCTTCTCCAAATCTCATTTTCAGAAACGTTTCTCTTGAGAAACAGAGTCAGCAGTTAGCAGCACAAAAAAAAGTCAGATTATGTCACAGCCGAGAGAAACCCATCAAAACACCTGACAACCTGCCCCTGTCATATTTACAACCCCTTTTAAACAGTCTTTTTTTTTTCTTTATTCATTTTTTTTTTGTTCTTTTCCTCAATTATTATTTTAAAATTTTAAATGTACGGATATTTATTTTCTTTTTACTATTTATTGATTTTTCCCCCATAATTTTCTTTTTTCCTGATGATATTTTTGATTAACTTGTTTTATTTGAATTTGTATATTTTCTGTTTCACTTTTATTTTTTGTACCTTATTTTTTAATGGTTTTGGCAACATTGTTAACCTACAGCATGCCAATAAAGTTTAATTGAAATTGAGAGAAAGAGAGAGAGACAAGGAGAAAGAGAGAAGAGAGAGGGGAAAAAGAGAGAGAGAGGAAGAGACAGAGAGAGAGACGGAGAGAGAGAGAGAGAGAGAGACAGAAGAGGGAGAGAGAGAGAGACAAGAGAGAGGGGGAAGAGGGAGAGAGAGAGAGAGACAGAGGGAAGAGAGAGGGACTGAAGGGCAAAATTGGAGAGCGATTTTTCCATGACTAAACATGAGCATAAACATAGCCCTAAATTTTTTTTTGCTTTTTTGGAGATTTTAAAGGTGAGAAAACTACATTTTTCTAAGAGTGGAAAAAAACAAAAGAAAAAAAACCTTTTTTAGGGAAAAAAAAACCTCCCAAAGAAGGAAAAAAAACCAAAAAACCTCAGAAAACAGTGATAACTGGAAAAACAGGGGAACCAACTCCCAAACTGCATTAGCCAAACTGTCCAACCACAACAAAAAAAGGTCAAGCAAAGGGGAGAAAACATTGAAGACTAAAGTGAGTGAACCATCAGAAAAAAATATAAATTTAAAAAAAAAAGGGAAACAAAAAAATTTGGACAAAAAAATAAACTTGGCAGCAAATACAGCTACTGTAAAAAAGATCCTTACAACTTTGTCAAGGAATAAAAATAAAAACATTCACCAGCGCAAGCCTGAGGAATCCCCAAAGGCGTACAGAGGCTTTTCCCTCTCCTCTATCCCCCCTGATAAAACCAATGAGACTCCCCAGGAAGGCTTTTAAAAAACAAAAACTTTTAAAAGAAAGCCAGAAACCTTTTTTCCCTGATCTTTACAAGCCGGGGAGGCGAACCTGATCTTCTTCACAAAACCAGCCGTTTACAGGCACTCTCCATTGTGCCCACAACCCTCTGTCAAAAAAAGAGGGGATCTGTAAGGGCTGGAAAATAAAAAAAAAGAAGCAGGGGATTCAGATACTGTCATGTGACATGAACCAATACAAAAAAGGGCTATCAGGTGCAGGGGAACCTCAAACTTTTGAGAAAAGACTTCCTCCTTATAAAGGAAAACCCCACAGGAAATCTAGCTCCACTGACATTCCCAAACCCTCCCGGGGGGGTACTCCCAGCGCCTAACTACTGAGCGCCCCCTGAAGGAAGGGCCCCCAGCCCAGACGGTCCAGGACCCCCGCTGAACGCACCATCACCGACCTAAAGGGAAATTCAGGGACCGGAAAAGGAACTAGTAAAAACAGAGACTGATCACCAACAGCCATCCCACCCCCCCACCACAGCTCAGTCTGACCCCTGTCCCATCAACAGAGGGGCTGCTGGGCGGGAAAGGGACAGCTGCAGGAGAGAGTGACCCTGCTCAGGACTGAGATCAAGAGCGCATCAGGACGGAGAGCACGTCTAGCAGCACTGACAGCCTGTAAAAGGGGTAAGGAGTAAAGGGGAGAGAGAGAGGAGCCAGGAAGCACTCACCACCTTCAAAGGGGGTGGAGGGCCAGAGGGAAGAGAGAGGAGCACGGGAGAGCACTCACCCCCCTTTTCAAAGGGGTGGAGGACTCAGAGGGGAAGAGAGGGGAGCACGGGAGGCACTCACCACTCTGTCAAAGGAGGTGGAGGACTCAGAGGAGAGAGAGGGAGCACGGGAGGAAACTCACCTCTCTGTCAAAGGAGGTGGAGGAGCTAGAGGAGAGAGAGGGAGCACGGGAGAGCACTCCCCTATTCAAAGGGGTGGAGGAGCTCGAGGAAGAGAGAGGAGCAGGGGAGAGCACTCCCCTTCTGTCAAAGGAGGTGGAGGAGCTCAGGGAGAAGAGAGGACCGGGAGAGCACTCACCGCTATGTCAAAGGAGGTGGGGAGCTCAGAGGAGAGAGAAGGGCAGGGGGAAGCACTCACCCCCTTGAAAAGGAGGGGGAGGAGCTCAGAGGAGAGAGAGAGGAGCAGGGGAGAGCATCACCACTATGTCAAAGGAGGGGGAGGAGCCAGAGGAGAGAGAGGGAGCACAGGAGGCACTCACCTCTCTGTCAGAACAGTTTCAGGAGAGAGGTGGAGCGACACAGGCCCGGGATAAAAAACTAGACCTACATCCGACCACAACAAGGATCCCGTGAGCGCCAAGACCCACCAATCCAAGAACCACCTCCCCCCCCAGGTCCACATCCAGCTCACAGCCCAAAAACACCCACACCCACACCCCCCCCATCCCACGACCAGCACCACATTTCTTCCCCCAACCACACAAAAGAAAAGACAACATTTTCCTCCCATCGACTCTAATGGAAAAAATTTCCCAATGAGAAAAACTTTTCCCCACCCACAACGACTAAAACTGGGGGTCCAAACACCCACCCAAACCTAGACCCGCGTCAGAGGGGCGGCTTGGACCCGATCAATCATCATCCACACTGGCACCAATGATCTGCGGACCAGCAGGAGAGGGTGTCAGAGTCCCCCAATAAGTATGGAGAAAGCCTCCACCCCCTTCCCCAGCAGCAGAGTGGTCCTACCATCTGCTCCCAAAGGGAAAAACTTTCACCCGACACCACCACAGGATCAACAGCACCTTCCAAATGTGCCGGAACCCCAATGTCCACCTAGCCCCCCTCACCCACCCTGGACATCAGCGTCTTACGACCACGTCCATCTGTTTAAAAACACAGTCCCCCTCTCGCCCAGACATTGAAAAAAGTCGCTCTCAACAGAGACCAACCACGGCCCGCAGGAAGAGACATCAGCCCCCAACCCCCCCAGAACACCCAAAACATCCCAACCAAATCCCGACCAACACAGTGGGGACAAGGGCCCCCCGCCCCACCCCACTCATTCCCCAAAAAGACCCCACCAAGACAACCAGATCCCCCCCAAGTCAGACCACAGCCACTCCTGTCCCCCAAAGAGCCCCCCCCCCCCAACCCGAAGACAAAAACCACACCTGGAGAGTTTTCCCAGGGGCCGGAGAGCAGCAAAAAACCAAAACCCTTAAACCCCCCCCCCCACACAAGAGCTGAGGGACATTTAGCAGATGCTCAGCCCTTTGCTCTCATCTGATTTGGGCAGGTTCACAATAGAACGTTAATGTTATTAGAGTTTTCTAGTTCTCATACAGTTAAAAAAAAAAAAAAAAAAAAAAAAAAAAAAAAAAAAGCATTTACATACACACAGTACATAATATTAATTTTTTAATATACCAGTTATGGTTGTTTCCTTTTTTAATATGTTATATGAAATACTCTTAAATTTTTTTCTTACTTATATTTATCTCATTTTTATCACCAAATGCGCTTTTGAGTTTTAAAAAAAACGAATCCAAATCTTTTACTAATTTCTTGCTTGAATGTTCAGGTCTGAGATCTTCTGCTCTTGGCCTTAAGAGCAGGACCTCAGACTTTATTAGAGAGTTTAAAAAACAGATGTGTTTATATTACAAAAGTTGGTGTAGAGGGAGTCTCCATGGTTGCCCTCAGGGTACTAGAGATAAAATCCCGTCCACCAAACTAAAGGGAGTAACACAAGGAAGGGATTCAGGAGAATCTGATTTGGTATAAGGCAAACCCATAAAATACTTTAAATTAAAAAAAAAAGGAGAATTCTCAATTTGGCCAAAATCAAAAAAGAGGTTTTCACCCCCAGATAAAAATTTTTCCTGTGTTCCCGCATA
>JAWZSL010000003.1:12606379-12636379 GCA_034769285.1 Lutjanus argentimaculatus | reverse complement strand
CATTTCATCTTTAACAAATATTGAAAAATCCTGAGATTTGAAAATTGCATAAAGACATATTGTGATTTGGATAAACTTTTGATTGATTCGGCAGTTCTACTTTTCCTTTTATTTTTTTTTTAATTTGACAACTACAGCTGATGGAGACTCCAGAGGACGAGTCAGGGTCAAAATACGATTTTTTGGTATATTTGATGACATTTTTTGGGGCGTTTTCTAAGACTCACAAGATTCAATTTTATCTTAAAAAGAAAAGTAAATGAACTCAACAACCAACTTTGTTTGGTTTATTTCAAAACTGATTCAAAACTCAAAAATCTAGTGAAGAAAACCTTTTTTATGTTACTGGACGTGTTCACGTTCATGTTCAGTAAAACTTAAACATAAAAGTTGAAGTTTTAAGTTTTTGCTCTTTTTTACAATGAACTGATGTGAGCATTTAGTTTTACAGTGTTCAGACTGACAACCTCTTCTTATTTCAGAGGTTCCTCCTCCAAACAAACTGATTTCCTGGTGAAGCCAGGTGACACCGAAACGTTCCACAGAAACCTTACAGACAGAGTGCAGGAGTCCTTTTAGAACTTTTAGTTTCCAACAGTCACCAGCAACGTTTCACATTTTAATTCTACTGTCGAAGGTCTGAAACGATCATGTGACCTCAGTGTTTTATTCTGCACTGAAACTCTGAAATAACTTTGTTATCAAGACGAGAACAGAGGAGAACAGAGACGAGAACACACTGCAGAGAACACACTGCAGGGAGAACACACTGCAGAGATAACACACTGCAGAGAGAACACACTGCAGAGAGAACACACTGCAGGGAGAACACACTGCAGAGAGAACACACTGCAGAGAGAACACACTGCAGAGAACACACTGCAGAGAGAACACACTGCAGGAACAACACACTGCAGAGAAACACACTGCAGAGAACACACTCCAGAGAGGTCACACTGCAGAGAACACACTGCAGGGAACAACTGCAGGGAAGACACTGCAGAGAACACACTACAGGGAGAACACACTGCAGAGATAACACGCTGCAGAGAACACACTGCAGGAAGAACACACTGCAGAGATAACACACTGCAGAGAACACACTGCAGAGAGAACACACTGCAGAGAGAACACACTGCAGTGAGAACACACTGCAGGGAGAACACACTGCAGGGAGAACACACTGTAGAGAGAACACACTGCAGAGAAACACACTGCAGGGAGAACACACTGCAGAGAGAACACACTGCAGAGAGAACACACTGCAGGAACAACACACTGCAGAGAACACACTGCAGAGAGAACACACTGCAGAGAACACACTGCAGGGAACAACTGCAGAGAACACACTGCAGGGAGAACACACTGTAGAGATAACACACTGCAGAGAGAACACACTGCAGGGAGAACACACTGCAGGGAGAACACACTGCAGGGAACACACTGCAGAGAACACACTGCAAGAGAGAACACACTGCAGAGAACACACTGCAGGGAGAACACACTGCAGGGAGAACACACTGCAGAGAGAACACTGCAGAGAACACGCTGCAGGGAGAAACACACTGCAGGGAGAACACGGCAGAGAACACACTGCAGAGACACACTGCAGGGAGAACACACTGCAGGGAGAACACACTGCAGAGAGAACACAATGCAGGGAGAACACACTGCAGAGAGAACACTGCAGAGAGAACACACTGCAGGGAGAACACACTGCAGAGAACACACTGCAGAGAAAACACACTGCAGAGAGAACACACTGCAGGGAGAAACACACTGCAGAGAACACACTGCAGGGAGAACACACTGCAGGGAGAACACACTGCAGAGAACAAACTGCAGGGAGAACACACTGCAGAGAACACACTGCAGGGAGAACACACTGCAGAGAACAAACTGCAGGGAGAACAAACTGCAGGGAGAACACACTGCAGAGAACACACTGCAGAGAACACACTGCAGAGAGAACACACTGCAGAGAGAACACACTGCAGAGAACACACATGCAGGGAACAACTGCAGAGAACACACTGCAGAGAACACACTGCAGAGAGAACACACTGCAGGGAGAACACACTGCAGAGAGAACACACTGCAGAGAACACACTGCAGGGAGAACACACTGCAGAGAGAACACACTGCAGAGAGAACACACTGCAGAGAACACACTGCAGGGAGAACACACTGCAGAGAGAACACACCTGCAGAGAACACACTGCAGGGAGAACACACTGCAGAGAGAACACGCTGCAGAGAACACACTGCAGAGAGAACACACTGCAGGGAGAACAAAACTGCTGGGAGAACACACTGCAGAGAACACACTGCAGGGAGAACACACTGCAGAGAGAACACAATGCAGGAACAACACACTGCAGAGAAACACACTGCAGAGAACACACTGCAGAGAGAACACACTGCAGGGAGAACACACTGCAGAGAGAACACACTGCAGAGAACACACTGCAGGGAGAACACACTGCAGAGAGAACACACTGCAGGGAGAACACACTGCAGAGAACACACTGCAGAGAACACACTGCATGGAGAACACACTGCAGGGAGAACACACTGCAGAGAACAAACTGCAGGGAGAACACACTGCAGAGAACACACTGCAGAGAGAACACACTGCAGGGAGAACACACTGCAGGGAGAACACACTGCAGAGAACAAACTGCAGGGAGAACACACACTGCAGAGAACACATTGCAGGGAGAACACACTGCAGAGAACACACTGCAGGGAGAACACACTGCAGAGAGAACACACTGCAGAGAACACACTGCAGGGAGAACACACTGCAGAGAGAACACAATGCAGGGAGAACACACTGCAGAGAGAACACACTGCAGAGAACACACCGCAGGGAGAACACACCGCAGAGAGAACACACTGCAGAGAAAACACTGCAGAGAGAACACACTGCAGAGAACACACTGCAGGGAGAACACACTGCAGAGAGAACACACTGCAGAGAACACGCTGCAGAAAACACACCGCAGAGAACACAATGCAGAGAGAACACACTGCAGAGAACACACTGCAGGGAGAACACACTGCAGAGAGAACACACTGTAGAGAGAACACACTGCAGAGAAAACACTGCAGAGAGAACACACTGCAGAGAACACACTGCAGGGAGAACACACCGCAGAGAACACACTGCAGAGAACACACTGCAGAGAACACACTGCAGGAACAACACACTGCAGAGAACACACTGCAGAGAACACACTGCAGAGAGAACACACTGCAGAGAACACACTGCAGGGAACAACTGCAGAGAACACACTGCAGGGAGAACACACTGCAGAGAGAACACACTGCAGAGAACACACTGCAGGGAGAACACACTGCAGAGAGAACACACTGCAGGGAGAACACACTGCAGAGAACATGCTGCAGAGAGAACACACTGCAGGGAGAACACACTGCAGGGAGAACACACTGCAGAGAACAAACTGCAGGAGAACACACTGCAGAGAACACATTGCAGGGAGAACACACTGCAGAGAACACACTGCAGGGAGAACACACTGCAGAGAGAACACACTGCAGAGAACACACTGCAGGGAGAACACACTGCAGAGAGAACACAATGCAGGGAGAACACACTGCAGAGAGAACACACTGCAGAGAACACACCGCAGGGAGAACACACCGCAGAGAGAACACACTGCAGAGAAAACACTGCAGAGAGAACACACTGCAGAGAACACACTGCAGGGAGAACACACTGCAGAGAGAACACACTGCAGAGAACACGCTGCAGAAAAACACACCGCAGAGAACACAATGCAGAGAGAACACACTGCAGAGAACACACTGCAGGGAGAACACACTGCAGAGAGAACACACTGTAGAGAGAACACACTGCAGAGAAAAACACTGCAGAGAGAACACACTGCAGAGAACACACTGCAGGGAGAACACACCGCAGAGAACACACTGCAGAGAACACACTGCAGAGAAACACACTGCAGGAACAACACACTGCAGAGAACACACTGCAGAGAACACACTGCAGAGAGAACACACTGCAGAGAACACACTGCAGGGAACAACTGCAGAGAACACACTGCAGGGAGAACACACTGCAGAGAGAACACACTGCAGAGAACACACTGCAGGGAGAACACACTGCAGAGAGAACACACTGCAGGGAGAACACACTGCAGAGAACACACTGCAGGGAGAACACACTGCAGAGAACACGCTGCAGGGAGAACACACTGCAGAGAACACACTGCAGAGAACACACTGCAGGGAGAACCACTGCAGAGAACATACTGCAGGGAGAACAAACTGCAGAGAGAACACACTGCAGGGAGAACACACTGCAGAGAACACACTACAGGGAGAACACACTGCAGAGAACACACTGCAGGGAGAAACACACTGCAGAGAACACACTGCAGAGAACACACTGCAGGAAGAACACACTGCAGGGAGAACACACTGCAGAGAACAAACTGCAGGGAGAACACACTGCAGAGAACACATTGCAGGGAGAACACACTGCAGAGAACACACTGCAGAGAGAACACACTGCAGGGAGAACACACTGCAGAGAACACACTGCAGGGAGAACACACTGCAGAGAGAACACACTACAGAGAGCACGCTGCAGGGAGAACACACTGCAGGGAGAACACACTCCAGAGAACACACTGCAGGGAGAACACACTGCAGAGAGAACACACTGCAGAGAACACACTGCAGAGAACACACTGCAGGGAGAACACACTGCAGAGAGAACACACTGCAGGGAAAACACAGTGCAGAGAGAACACACTGCAGGGAGAACACACTGCAGGGAGAACACACTGCAGAGAACACGCTGCAGGGAGAACACACTGCAGAGAACACACTGCAGGGAGAACACACTGCAGAGAACACACTGCAGAGAACACACTGCAGGGAGAACACACTGCAGGGAAGAAACACACTGCAGAGAACACGCTGCAGGGAGAACACACACTGCAGAGAACACGCTGCAGGGAGAACACACTGCAGAGAACCACACTGCAGAGAAACAACACTGCAGGGAGAACCACTGCAGAGAACATACTGCAGGGAGAACAAACTGCAGAGAGAACACACTGCAGAGAGAACACACTGCAGAGAACACTCTGCAGGGAGAACAAACTGCAGAGAACACACTGCAGAGAACACTGCAAGGAGAACACACTGCAGAGAACACACTGCAGGGAGAACACACTGCAGGGAGAACACAACTGCAGAGAACACACTGCAGGGAGAACACACTGCAGGGAGAACACTGCAGGGAGAACACACTGCAGAGAACACACTGCAGGGAGAACACACTGCAGAGAACACACTGCAGAGAACACACTGCAGGGAGAACACACTGCAGAGAGAACACACTGCAGGGAGAACACACTGCAGAAAACACACTGCAGGGAGAACACACTGCAGGGAGAACACACTGCAGAGAACACACTGCAGAGAACCACCACTGCAGGGAGAACACACTGCAGAGAGAACACACTGCAGAGAGAACACACTGCAGAGAGAACACACTGCAGGGGGAACACACTGCAGGGGAACACAGTGCAGGGAGAACACAGTGCAGAGAACACACTGCAGAGAACACACTGCAGGGAGAACACACTGCAGAGAACAACACTGCAGAGAGAACACAATGCAGGGAAAACAGTGCAGGGAGAACACACTGCAGAGAACACACTGCAGGGAGAACACAATGCAGGGAAAACAGTGCAGAGAGAACACACTGCAGGGAGAAACACACTGCAGAGAACACACTGCAGGGAGAACACACTGCAGGGGAACACGCTGCAGGGAGAACACACTGCAGGGAAAACACACTGCAGAGAACACACTGCAGGGAGAACAAACTGCAGAGAGAACACACTGCAGAGAACACACTGCAGAGAGAACACACTGCAGCGAGAACACACTGCAGAGAACAAACTGCAGGGAGAACACACTGCAGAGAACACACTGCAGGGAGAACACACTGCAGAGAACACACTGCAGAGAACACACTGCAGAGAACACTGCAAGGAGAACACACTGCAGAGAACACACTGCAGGGAGAACACACTGCAGAGAACACACCGCAGGGAGAACACACTGCAGGGAGAACACTGCAGGGAGAACACACTGCAGAGAACACACTGCAGGGAGAACACACTGCAGAGAGAACACACTGCAGAGAACACACTGCAGGGAGAGCACACTGCAGAGAGAACACACTGCAGGGAGAACACACTGCAGAAAACACACTGCAGAAAACACACTGCAGGGAGAACACACTGCAGAGAACACACTGCAGGGAGAACACACTGCAGAGAAACACACTGCAGAGAACACAATGCAGAGAACACCACTGCAGGGGGAACACAGTGCAGGGAGAACACACTGCAGAGAACACACTGCAGGGAGAACACACTGCAGAGAACACACTGCAGAGAGAACACAATGCAGGGAAAACAGTGCAGGGAGAACACACTGCAGAGAACACACTGCAGGAGAACACAATGCAGAGAACACAATGCAGGGAAAACAGTGCAGAGAGAACACACTGCAGAGAACACAGTGCAGGGAGAGAACACACTGCAGGGAGAACACACTGCAGGGAGAACACACTGCAGAGAACACGCTGCAGGGAGAACACACTGCAGAGAGAACACACTGCAGAGAACACACTGCAGGGAGAAACACACTGCAGGGAGAACAAAACTGCAGAGAACACACTGCAGAGAACACTGCAGGGAGAACACACTGCAGAGAACACACTGCAGGGAGAACACACTGCAGAGAACACACCGCAGAGAACACACTGCAGGGAGAACACACTGCAGGGAGAACACTGCAGGGAGAACACACTGCAGAGAACACACTGCAGGGAGAACACACTGCAGGGAGAACACACTGCAGAGAACACACTGCAGGGAGAACACACTGCAGAGAACACACTGCAGAGAACACACTGCAGGGAGACACACACTGCAGGGAAAACACAGTGCAGAGAGAACACACTGCAGGGAGAACACACTGCAGGGAGAACACACTGCAGAGAACCACGCTGCAGGGAGAACACACTGCAGAGAACACGCTGCAGGGAGAACACACTGCAGAGAACACACTGCAGAGAAACACACTGCAGGGAGAACCACTGCAGAGAACATACTGCAGGGAGAACAAACTGCAGAGAGAACACACTGCAGAGAGAACACACTGCAGAGAACACTCTGCAGGGAGAACAAACTGCAGAGAACACACTGCAGAGAACACTGCAAGGAGAACACACTGCAGAGAACACACTGCAGGGAGAACACACTGCAGAGAACACACCGCAGAGAACACACTGCAGGGAGAACACACTGCAGGGAGAACACTGCAGGGAGAACACACTGCAGAGAACACACTGCAGGGAGAACACACTGCAGAGAACACACTGCAGAGAACACAACTGCAGGGAGAGCACACTGCAGAGAGAAACACACTGCAGGGAGAACACACTGCAGAAAACACACTGCAGGGAGAACACACTGCAGGGAGAACACACTGCAGAGAACACACTGCAGGAGAACACACTGCAGAGAGAACACACTGCAGAGAACACACTGCAGAGAACACACTGCAGAGAACACACTGCAGGGGGAACACAGTGCAGGGAGAACACAGTGCAGAGAACACACTGCAGAGAACACACTGCAGGGAGAACACACTGCAGAGAACACACTGCAGAGAGAACACAATGCAGGGAAAACAGTGCAGGGAGAAACACACTGCAGAGAACACACTGCAGGGAGAACACAATGTAGGGAAAACAGTGCAGAGAGAACACACTGCAGGGAGAACACACTGCAGAGAACACACTGCAGGGAGAACACACTGCAGAGAACACGCTGCAGGGAGAACACACTGCAGGGAAAACACACTGCAGAGAACACACTGCAGGGAGAACAAACTGCAGAGAGAACACACTGCAGAGAAACACACTGCAGAGAGAACACACTGCAGCGAGAACACACTGCAGAGGACAAACTGCAGGGAGAACACACTGCAGAGAACACACTGCAGGGAGAACACACTGCAGAGAACACACTGCAGAGAACACTGCAAGGAGAACACACTGCAGAGAACACACTGCAGGGAGAACACACTGCAGAGGGAACACACGCAGAGAACACACTGCAGGGAGAACACTGCAGGGAGAACACACTGCAGAGAACACACTGCAGGGAGAACACACTGCAGAGAACACACTGCAGAGAACACACTGCAGGGAGAGCACACTGCAGAGAGAACACACTGCAGGGAGAACACACTGCAGAAACACACTGCAGGGAGAACACACTGCAGAGAACACACTGCAGGGAGAACACACTGCAGAGAGAACACACTGCAGAGAACACAATGCAGAGAACACAATGCAGAGAACACACTGCAGGGGGAACACAGTGCAGGGAGAACACACTGCAGAGAACACACTGCAGGGAGAACACACTGCAGAGAACACACTGCAGAGAGAACACAATGCAGGGAAAAAAAGTGCAGAGAGAACACACTGCAGAGAACACACTGCAGGGAGAACACAATGCAGAGAAACACAATGCAGGGAAAACAGTGCAGAGAGAACACACTGCAGAGAACACAGTGCAGGGAGAACACACTGCAGGGAGAACACACTGCAGAGAACACGCTGCAGGGAGAACACACTGCAGAGAGAACACACTGCAGAGAACACACTGCAGGGAGAACACACTGCAGGGAGAACAAACTGCAGAGAACACACTGCAGAGAACACTGCAGGGAGAACACACTGCAGAGAACACACTGCAGGGAGAACACACTGCAGAGAACACACCGCAGAGAGAACACCACTGCAGGGAGAACACTGCAGGGAGAACACACTGCAGAGAACACACTGCAGGGAGAACACACTGCAGGAGAGAACACACTGCAGAGAACACACTGCAGGGAGAGCACACTGCAGAGAGAACACACTGCAGGGAGAACACCACTGCAGAAAACACACTGCAGAAAAACACACTGCAGAAAACACACTGCAGGGAGAACACACTGCAGAGAACACACTGCAGGGAGAACACACTGCAGAGAGAAACCACTGCAGAGAACACAATGCAGAGAACACACTGCAGGGGGGAACACAGTGCAGGGAGAGCACACTGCAGAGAACACACTGCAGGGAGAACACACCTGCAGAGAACACACTGCAGAGAGAACACAATGCAGGGAAAACAGTGCAGAGAGAACACACTGCAGAGAACACACTGCAGGGAGAACACAATGCAGAGAACACAATGCAGGGAAAACAGTGCAGAGAGAACACACTGCAGGGAGAACACACTGCAGAGAACACACTGCAGGGAGAACACACTGCAGAGAACACGCTGCAGGGAGAACACACTGCAGGGAAAACACACTGCAGAGAACACACTGCAGGGAGAACAAACTGCAGAGAGAACACACTGCAGAGAACACACTGCAGCAAGAACACACTGCAGAGAACAAACTGCAGGGAGAACACACTGCAGAGAACACACTGCAGGGGGAACAAACTGCAGAGAACACACTGAAGTCTGGATGATTCGCTGACACACTGCTGTTTATTTCAGGACATAACCCCCCCCCCACTCACCCACACACACACACACACACACACACACATAGACCCTCCCTATGTTGGATGGAAAACATGCGGGTTATGTGGCGCTGCTCGCAGGTCATGTGCTGCATTCTTGTTACTCAGCTGCAGCCAGAGAGCAGAAACAAACTGATCAGAACACATCTGATCAGTGATACACAACCAGAACCACAACTCTGATCACATGACTCACACTGACCTCCTGAAGGCAGCAGAACACCACAGCAGAACCACCAGAACCAGACAGACAGTCAGTCCAACAATCCTGTAACTTTCACCACTGTGTGTGTGTGTGTGTGTGTGTGTGTGTGTGTGTGTGTGTGTGTGTGTGTGTGTGTGTGTGTGTGCAGCAGCTGTTCTCTGGAATGAGCCGCATGTTCAAACACAAACCGACCCGACCCTCCTCCAGCTGTTTGTCCCATCAATCAACCAGCTGACAGGAAGTGATGTCACACACACACACACAACACCACACACACACACACACACTTCCTGTCTCAGCCCTGCTCAGCATGATGACCTATGACCTCTCTGTCTGTGCAGAAACTTTGACACATTTCATCTTCTGTGTTTAACAAATCCTGACACCAATAATCCTGGAGACGTCAGTCCTGCAGAGACAGACTGTGGACAGACGGGACTCACAGTGGACAGACGGGACTCATGGTGGACAGACGGGACTCACTGTGGACAGACGGGACTCATGGTGGACAGATGGGACTCATTGTCACACTGGTTTAATAAAGAAGAGGACAGTTAACAATAGGTGCGTTTACATGGACACAAATATTCCAGTTTTATTTGGTTTAAAAGCCCAAACCGAATAAAACTACTCCATATAAACACCTCAATCGGAAGGAACATGCCCAAACCGAATAAAATTTCATTCGGTTTCAGAGAGGTGGATAAACCTTTCTTTAAACCGAAAGAAATGTCATGTAAACACTCAATCGGTTTGCTGTGCGGCTGCGCCGTTACTGCGCATGCTCTGTGATGACGTATCTCCCTCTCCCTCTCTCTCGTCATGGGAACCACAACAACTGACAGGCTTCTCAGCCTCTAACTGTATGCCACCTTCACGAACGTAGGAAAACACAGAACAACATAAAAGATCCCTATCATATCCCATCACACATGCACTGAACTTCGCAACAGCTGATCCGCGCTACCTCCACACATGCACACACGGACAGAGAGAGAAGGAGAGAGAGAGAGGGAGAGAGAGGGAGAGAGAGAGAGGGAGACAGGGAGAGAGAGGGAGACAGATGTGTTATTTTATTGACAATTGTGTACAGAAGTAAAAGCTTCTTCTTCTACTGTTTTTAACAAAATTTGACCGCCAAAAGTTGACTGCAAACGTCACAGCGAGTTTGTTCGGTTTATTCTGAATACATGCAGTGGCTCATGTAAACACCCGATCGGATTAGATCATGTCACATGTAAACAGTTAACCTGAAAGACTCATTTGGAATGAATTTAATCGGAAAGAGGAAAAGTGTCCATGTAAATGCACCTATTGTTGTCTGAACTCGTGATCCTGTGTTGTCTTCTGCACCTCGTCCACTTCACTCTGCACAGAGTCTGTCTGCAGCAGGACAGCAGCACCATTAAAGGGATATTCAGGGTTTTTTTAGAATATTTTCACCTCTTAACCTTTCTGTCAGACAGACTCTTCTGACAGGAAACCACTGTTACATCAGACAAACATCAAATATCTCTACAAACCAACCAAATCACTCAGGAGCTGTTGGTCTGCTGCTGCCTCAGTCTGTTAGTGTGTTTGTGTTGTTGTGAGACTTTTGTGTTTTAAAGGATTAGTTCAGATTCACTGAAGACATCTTCTTGGACTTTGATCAACATTTTCTGACACTTTATGGATCAAACAACTAATTGATTGGTGGAAAAATTATTGCCAGATTGATCACTAGTTCAAAAAAAAACAAACAAACAAACAAAACAAAAAAAAACGGCCCAATCATGTGGACGTACGTCCGTGCGTTCACATGTTTGGACCCATTTTTGAACTGACAAGATTTTGACAGGATCAATTAATCCATTACTGGAAAAAATGATTGGCAGATTAATTGATAATAAAAATGATCGTTAGTAGCAGTCTGAAACATCTGTCTGTCCGTTTGTGTCTCAGCTGCTTCGTCACACAGCTGAAAGTCGATCTGCAGAGTTTCCAGCAGCTTGCAGGAATCTGCAGGAACCTCCATTTGTTCCTGCTCTCAGAGGAGGAACATGGGGGGGCGGGGGTAATCTGAAACAGACTCAGCTGCAGGACGGATGGACGGACGGACGGAAGACAAATCTGAACAGAGAACGCACCTCTCCGTTCTTGAAGAACCGAGGAAGTGTCAGACAGAACAGAGGGTCAGGTTTCTGTGTGAAGAACACAAACCTGCTGCAGACATGTCTCATGAGGTTCCTCTAAAAAACGTTCTGACTTATTTTTTACTTTTTTACAGGAACACAGAGAACACAAATGAAGTGTTCCACATCTCCTGGAGGAACCTCATGAGACTTTAAATAGAAAAAATTAAAACTTTTCCAGGACCTGCAGCTTGAAGCTACTCCCCGAGGTTCCCCGCAATGTTCTCAAACAAACACAGGTTCTTAAACACAACGTTCTCAAACAAACACAGGTTCTTAAACACAACGTTCTCAAACAAACACAGGTTCTTCCACACAACGTTCTCAGACAAACACAGGTTCTTAAACACAACGTTCTCAAACAAACACAGGTTCTTCCACACACAACGTTCTCAGACCAACACAGGTTCTTAAACGCAACGTTCTCAGACAAACGCAGGTTCTTAAACGCAGAGTTCTCAGACAAATGCAGGTTCTTAAATGCAACATTCTCAAACAAACGCAGGTTCTTAAATGCAACGTTCTCAAACAAACGCAGGTTCTTAAACACAACGTTCTCAGACAAACACAGGTTCTTAAACGCAACGTTCTCAGACAAACGCCAGTTCTTAAACGCAACGTTCTCAAACAAACACAGGTTCTTAAACGCAACGTTCTCAGACAAACACAGGTTCTTAAACGCAACGTTCTCAGACAAACACAGGTTCTTAAACGCAACGTTCTCAAACAAACAGGTTCTTCCACACAACGTTCTCAGACAAACACAGATTCTTAAACGCAACGTTCTCAGACAAACGCAGGTTCTTAAACGCAACGTTCTCAAACAAACACAGGTTCTTAAACGCAACGTTCTCAGACAAACGCAGGTTCTTAAATGCAACGTTCTCAAACAAACGCAGGTTCTTAAACGCAACGTTCTCAAACAAACACAGGTTCTTAAACGCAACGTTCTCAGACAAACAGGTTCTTAAACACAACGTTCTCAAACAAACACAGGTTCTTAAACACAACGTTCTGAGACAAACACAGGTTCTTAAACGCAACGTTCTCAGACAAACGCCGGTTCTTGAACACAACGTTCTCAAACAAACACAGGTTCTTCCACCAAACGTTGTCAAACAAACACAAGTTCTTAAACGCAACGTTCTCAGACAAACGCAGGTTCTTAAACACAACGTTCTCAAACAAACGCAGGTTCTTAAACACAACGTTCTCAGACAAACGCAGGTTCTTAAACGCAACGTTCTCAGACAAACGCCGGTTCTTAAATGCAACGTTCTCAAACAAACACAGGTTCTTAAACGCAACGTTCTCAGACAAACACAGGTTCTTAAACGCAACGTTCTCAGACAAACACAGGTTCTTAAACGCAACGTTCTCAAACAAACAGGTTCTTAAACACAACGTTCTCAGACAAACACAGGTTCTTAAACGCAACGTTCTCAGACAAACACAGGTTCTTAAACACAACGTTCTCAAACAAACACAGGTTCTTAAACACAACGTTCTCAGACAAACGCAGGTTCTTAAACGCAACGTTCTCAAACAAACGCAGGTTCTTAAACGCAACGTTCTCAAACAAACAGGTTCTTAAACGCAACGTTCTCAGACAAACACAGGTTCTTAAACACAACGTTCTCAAACAAACACAGGTTCTTCCACACAACGTTGTCAAACAAACACAGGTTCTTAAACACAACGTTCTCAGACAAACGGGTTCTTAAACGTTCTAAAACAAACGCAGGTTCTTAAACGCAACGTTCTCAAACAAACAGGTTCTTAAAAACTGCCAAACAGTTCTTAACCAAACCAGACAAACGCAGGTTCTTAAACGCAAAGTTCTCAAACAAACAGCAGGTTTCTTTAAACCAAAGTTCTACAAAACAAACACAGGTTCTTAAACACAAATTCTCAAACAAACAGGTTCTTAACAAGTAAAGCAAACAGTTCTAACCAAGTCCAAACAAACACAGGTTCTTAAACACAATGTTCTCAACAAACAACAGGTTCTTAAACGCAACGTTCTCAAACAAACACAGGTTCTTAAACACAATGTTCTCAAACAAACACGGTTCTTAAACACAACGTTCTCAAACAAACACAGGTTCTTAAACAACTATGTTCATCAAACAACAAAACACAGGTTCTTACCACACAAGTTCTCAAACAAACACAGGTTCTTAAACGCAACGTTCTCAAAAACAGCAGTTCTTCAACGCAACGTTCTCAGACAAACACAGGTTCTTAAACGCAACGTTCTCAAACAAACAGGTTCTTACACGCAACGTTCTCAAACAAACAGCAGGTTCTTAAACGCAACGTTCTCAAACAAACAGGTTCTTAAACCAACGTTTCAGACAAACACAGGTTCTTAACCACACAACGTTCTCAAACAAACACAGGTTCTTCACACCAACGTGTCTAAACAAACACAGGTTCTTAAACAACTCAAAAACGTTCTACCAGAACAAACACAGGTTCTTAAACACAACGTTTTCAAACAAACACAGGTTCTTCCACACAACGTTGTCAAACAAACCAGGTTCTTAAACGCAACGTTCTCAGAACAAACGCAGGTTCTTAAACGCAACGTTCTCAAACAAACCAATTTTAAACGCAACTTCTCAAACAAACACAGGTTCTTACCACACAACGTTGTCAAACAAAGACAGGTTCTTAAACGCAACGTTCTCAACAAACGCAGGTTCTTAAACACAACGTTCTCAAACAAACACAGGTTCTTAAACACAACGTTCTCAAACAAACGCAGATTCTTAAACGCAACGTTCTCAAACAAACGGGTTTTTAAACGTTCTAAACAAACGCAGGTTCTTAAACGCAACGTTCCAAACAAACAGGTTCTTAAACGCAACGTTGTCAAACAAACGCAGGTTCTTAAACGCAACGTTCTCAGACAAACGCAGGTTCTTAAACGCAAAGTTCTCAAACAAACACAGGTTCTTAAACACAACATTCTCAAACAAACAGGTTCTTAAACGCAACGTTCTCAAACAAACACAGGTTCTTAAACACAATGTTCTCAAACAAACAGGTTCTTAAACGCAACGTTCTCAAACAAACACAGGTTCTTAAACACAATGTTCTCAAACAAACAGGTTCTTAAACACAACGTTCTCAAACAAACACAGGTTCTTAAACACAATGTTCTCAAACAAACACAGGTTCTTCCACACAATGTTCTCAAACAAACACAGGTTCTTAAACACAACGTTCTCAGAGAAACGCAGGTTCTTCAACGCAACGTTCTCAGACAAACACAGGTTCTTAAACGCAACGTTCTCAAACAAACACAGGTTCTTAAACACAACGTTCTCAAACAAACACAGGTTCTTAAATGCAACGTTCTCAAACAAACAGGTTCTTAAACACAACGTTCTCAAACAAACAGGTTCCTAAACACAACATTCTCAAACAAACACAGGTTCTTAAACACAACGTTGTCAAACAAACACAGGTTCTTAAACACAACGTTCTCAAACAAACACAGGTTCTTAACACAACGTTCTCAAACAAACAGGTTCTTAAACACAACGTTCTCAAACAAACACAGGTTCCTAAACACAACATTCTCAAACAAACACAGGTTCTTAAACACAACGTTGTCAAACACAGGTTCTTAAACACAATGTTCTCAAACAAACACAGGTTCTTAAACGCAAAGTTCTCAGACAAACGCCGGTTCTTAAACGCAACGTTCTCAAACAAATGCAGATTCTTAAACACAACGTTCTCAAACAAATTTGTTGTAAATTGTAATTTATGGTGCTGTTAGACCAACCGCTGAGTGTTTGTCTACGTTTACAGTGTGAAAGCTGAGAACAAACTTTTTTTTAAAACCTTCCGTGAGAACGTTGTTTTTCAAAGGTTGAACACAGACAAACAACAGAACAGCTAGAACAGTCTGATGAGTTCAGAAAATGACATCACGTTACTATAATTCAGCCTTTAGAACCAAGAAAAGACAAACAGGTTCTTAAACGCAACGTTCTCAAACAAACACAGGTTCTTAAACACAATGTTCTCAAACAAACAGGTTCTTAAACGCAACGTTCTCAAACAAACACAGGTTCTTAAACACAATGTTCTCAAACAGGTTCTTAAACACAACGTTCTCAAACAAACACAGGTTCTTAAACACAATGTTCTCAAAGAAACACAGGTTCTTCCACACAATGTTCTCAAACAAACACAGGTTCTTAAACACAACGTTCTCAGAGAAACGCAGGTTCTTAAACGCAACGTTCTCAGACAAACACAGGTTCTTAAACGCAACGTTCTCAAACAAACACAGGTTCTTAAACACAACGTTCTCAAACAAACACAGGTTCTTAAACGCAACGTTCTCAAACAAACAGGTTCTTAAACACAACGTTCTCAAACAAGCACAGGTTCCTAAACACAACATTCTCAAACAAACACAGGTTCTTAAACACAACATTGTCAAACAAAGGTTCTTCCACACAACATTCTCAGACAAACACAGGTTGTTAAATGCAACGTTCTCAAACAAACAGGTTCTTAAACACAACGTTCTCAGACAAACAGGTTCTTAAACACAACGTTCTCAAACAAACACAGGTTTTTAAACACAATGTTCTCAAACAAACACAGGTTCTTAAACACAACATTCTCAGACAAACAGGTTCTTAGACACAACGTTCTCAAACAAACACAGGTTCTTAAATGCAACGTTCTCAAACAAACGCAGGTTCTTAAACACAATGTTCTCAAACAAACACAGGTTCTTAAACACAACGTTCTCAGACAAACAGGTTCTTAAACACAACGTTCTCAAACAAACACAGGTTCTTAAATGCAACGTTCTAAAACAAACGCAGATTCTTAAACGCAACGTTGTCAAACAAACACAGGTTCTTAAACACAACGTTCTCAAACAAACAGGTTTTTAAACACAATGTTCTCAAACAAACACAGGTTCTTAAACACAACATTCTCAGACAAACAGGTTCTTAAACACAATGTTCTCAAACAAACACAGGTTCTTAAACGCAACGTTCTCAAACAAACGCAGATTCTTAAACGCAACGTTCTCAAACAAACACAGGTTCTTAAACACAACGTTCTCAAACAAACAGGTTCTTAAACACAACGTTTTCAAACAAACACAGGTTCTTAAACGCAACATTCTAAAACAAACGCAGGTTCTTAAACGCAACGTTCTCAAACAAACACAGGTTCTTAAACGCAACGTTGTCAAACAAACGCAGGTTCTTAAACGCAACGTTCTCAGACAAACGCAGGTTCTTAAACGCAAAGTTCTCAAACAAACACAGGTTCTTAAACACAACGTTCTCAAACAAACAGGTTCTTAAACACAACGTTCTCAAACAAACAGGTTCTTAAACACAATGTTCTCAAACAAACAGGTTCTTAAACGCAACGTTCTCAAACAAACACAGGTTCTTAAACACAATGTTCTCAAACAAACAGGTTCTTAAACACAACGTTCTCAAACAAACACAGGTTCTTAAACACAATGTTCTCAAACAAACACAGGTTCTTCCCCACAATGTTCTCAAACAAACACAGGTTCTTAAACACAACGTTCTCAGAGAAACGCAGGTTCTTAAACGCAACGTTCTCAGACAAACACAGGTTCTTAAAAACGCACAACGTTCTCAAACAAACACAGGTTCTTAAACAACAACGTTGTCAAATCAAACAACAGGTTTCTTAAAACACAATGTTCTCAAACAAACACACAGGTTCTTAAACGCAAAAGTTCTCAGACAAATGTTCTCCGGGTTCTTAAACGCAACAACGTTCTCAAACAAATGCAGATTCTTAAATCACAAACGTTTCTCAATCCGTCAAACAAATTTGTTGTAAATTGTAATTTATGGTGCTGTTAGACCAACCGCTGAGTGTTTGTCTACGTTTACAGTGTGAAAGCTGAGAACAAACTTTTTTTTAAAACCTCAGTGAGAACGTTGTTTTTCAAAGGTTGAACACAGACAAACAACAGAACAGCTAGAACAGTCTGATGAGTTCAGAAAATGACATCACGTTACTATAATTCAGCCTTTAGAACCAAGAAAAGACGACAGTGAAGACATGTCAACATAACGAGATCTAAAATCCATCAGGATATCTGGTCTCTGCTCAACTCAAACACCAGAGGGACAGATGTCTCTCCAGAGACACCTGGACGTTCTGTTTGTGTCTCTCACATGAAAACTGTTTAAAGAGAACGTCCACATTCACATTTACACAGACGACCTTCATCACATGATGAAGGCTCCACACCAGAGTGTGTGTGTGTGTGTGTGTGGTGTGTGTGTGTGTGTGTGTGTGTGTGTGTGTGTGTGTTCATTATCTCTGAGCTGCCTCAGGCCACGTCGACTAATCACGCCTCTTTAATTGAAAACACACACACACACACACACACACACACACACCATCCATGACATCATCATATCTCTGATGTTTTATTCTGATAAATGTTTTTGACTCAAGTCTTTAAATCTGTGGTTGTTTATATTTTGTTTATATTTATTATTTACTTTCTGATGACTTGTTGTGTTTCGGTGTTTCTGCTTCATTATTCACATCCATTAATAAAAAAAAAGTCCAAATTCTCTGACTTCAGCTTCTTAAATGTGAATATTTTCTGTTCATCATCATCAGAGCGGCTGACCCCGCCCTCACCCCTGACCTCTGACCTCACACAGCACACCTGAGTCATTCTGCTGCAGACGGAGGTCACAGGGGTCAGAAGGGTCACAGGGGTCAGAGGTCATGAGACAGACGGGTCAGGACCTACCAGCTGTTTCCTGAGCAGCAGGATGTTCTCCTCCAGCAGCTTCTCCTCAGAGCTCAGCTGAGCCTCCCTCTTCCTCCTCCTCCTCCTCTGTTCCCTCTCCTCCTCCTCCTCCACCTCCTCCACCTCCTCCCCATCCTCCTCTTCCTCCTTCTCCTCCTCCCTCCGGAGCTGCAGCGCTCCTCGGACCAGCACCTCCTGCCGCTGCCGCAGGTACTCCAGCTCCCCGAGGCCGGACACAGTGGCCTCCAGCCGCTCCCGGACCGAGCTGCCGCCGCCACCCACCGGCGCAGCGGCCATCCACGTCCCGCCGGGAGGAGGCGGACAGCAGCATGTCCCCCGACAGAGTGTCCACCGCTGGGACCTTCAGGGTATCTGCAGCATCCCCGCAGGAGCTGCAGGAGGAGGGACAACAGCGTTCAGGTTCAGAACAGAAGCTGCACAAATGAAATTTATTGACTTTTATTTGAATATTTATTTCAGGGCTCAGTTTCATTTCATTTTCTCTCTTGATCAGTCTGTTCTTTTATGTCAGAGTCCAAGATGATAATCCTGTCACAATCCAAAAATAGGTCCAAACATGTGGAGCACATGGACACACACTTTCCTTAAGTGATTGTTGAAAACACTATCAATCAATTAATCAATACAAAATACTTTTGTTATTATATTAAGTTGAAGTTTTCTGATTCAACAAAAGTCTCTGACAGACAAAATGTCAAATTCTTCACAAGTACTGAAATTTCTACACTTTGATTCATAGATTTTTAATCACTTAAATTCTTAACTGATCAGTAATCAATTAATGATCAATCATTAACTCCCACTGAGGGGGCAGCTGGAACTAAATCTAATATCACAGTTTCGACCTCGTCAGTGAAAACAAAGACTGGACGATACAGCTGAAAAAATATCTTGGTAGAGAAGTTTCATATCAGTCGATATCAATAATTATTGATCATTTAGGTTGTGACTGACGATATGTTGTGTCTCAAAGCAGCTGAGGAGATAAAATAAGTAAAAAAATCACAACATTTTTGACAAAATAACCTGAAAATGTGACAATATTAGAAAGACGACCATTGATTCTTTCACAAAATATTAAACCAATCAGATTTGTTGATCAATAATCATCAGTAATGTGGATATGATGACTAAGAGGGTAAAGACAGAGTTCAGTAAATGCCATCACTTTACTGTAAAACAGCTTTAAAACCAGGAAGACGACATTTATGTCACATCACATCAAATCTATCATGATACGATATCAATATATCAATATATCAATATATCAATATATCGCCCCGCCCAGGTGAACATTTATCAGTTTTATTATTGATTAGTGCACAGTTATACATATATCTGTTTCCTCTATCTGAAGCTAAGTGGTGTGTTTCAAGCAGTCGGAGAGTTCATGACAGAAAGTGTTAAAAATGTTACAATTAACCCCGGTCTCCCCTAATCATTACTTTTCAGAATCATGTTAAACAATAAGTAATATAATCTGATCAGATATGATCAATAATCTGATCAGATATGATCAATAATGTGTTCATCACTGTGATGATGCAGCTGATTAATCACATGAATACGTTTATATTTGTCATAATTAATCAGCTGATGAATATAAGTCAAATATTTAACTAGTTTTATTGATCCAATATTGGTAATCAATCGTCTGTATCAGTGTCGTCAGATATGATCATTTATTAATCAGAACATTCTGCATATTGTTTTTATTAAAGGAAACATTTTCTGTATGTTGGATCATTTTTACTTAATTCAACTTTAATATTCAGATCAATTTGTTTAGTTTTCATTGATAATTACTAGAAATATTAGAAATATTAGAAATATCATAAATATTAGAATTATCAGTGACAGTTTCCTGTTTCAGAGTCTGGAGGTCATTTTAAACAATAAAAACAATAAAGTTTATTGTTACTCTGTAAAATATTCTGTTTTTCATCACGAGTGTTTGATCAACAGGATCAATACACAAAATATCTTTATGTATAGATTCTGTTTATTCTGTATATCAGCCAATAAATCAATATTAGAATATTTTTAGTCCCTAATATTGACCAGGCTCTGATTTATATGTTTACAGTGCTTTACTATTTTATTTTATTTAATATTTTAATTTTGTTCTTATTAATGAAAATACATCAGCTGTTTTAATCCGTGTGCGCGCGCACACGCACACACACACGCACACACACACACCACACACACACACACAAAATCTGTTACTTTGAATTGAATAATTTTATTTTAGAACGTTTATTTATTATTATGATTTTTATTAATGGATTTTTTTACAGTTTACAAAGTAACGTGTAACAACAGCTGTCGACTAAATGTAATGGAGTAAAAAGTACTGTCTTTACCTCTGAGATGTAATGGAATATAAAACAGAAATACTCAAGTACTTCAACATTAGTACTTGAGTAAAAGTACTCAGTTACTTTGCAGCAGTGTCAGTGCAGAGTGGAGACACTCACCTGTTTATTCACCTGATTAAAGTGAAGCCGGGTCAGTGATCCGGGTCAGTAAAGAGCGGTGATGATCCGGGTTAATGATCCGGATTAATGATCCGGGTTCACGGACCCGCAGCCTCTCAGCCTCCAGTCCTCCGTCTGCCCCGAGTCTCCTCTGCAGCTCCACGATCAACCAGTGGTCCGTCGCTCCTCCTGCGGACACGCGGCTCACATTAATCCGGTAACGAGTCCCGAGTCCTCTCAGGTGAAGGTGCGCAGGTAACTCCCAGAATGCCCCGCGGCGGCAGCGCTCCGTAGATCCGTCAGAGTGAAGCGGAGGGTCGGCCTGAGCTTCGTCCTGCTGCCGCTCCTCCCGCAGCTCCGTCCACACTGACCCTCTGTGAGATACGCAGGCCCCGCCCCCTCCAGCTGACACGCACGGCTCTCTGACGTCAGCGACAATGACGACACGCGGTTCCTGAAGGCTCCTTCAAAATAAAAGAGCCTTTAAAAATAAAGTGATGTCAAGTTATGGGTTCATGAAGAGAGAAAGTGCTGATTATTTTATAATGATCTGTTTTATTGATTTACCTGCTTATCAATCCCGTGATGTACATACATGTTATGTTGTTGTTGTTGTTTTGTTGAGATTATCTGTTGATGTTCACCTGAAAACCTACTGGAAAATTCTATAAAATAGTGTCGAAACACACAAACAAATAAACAAATAAATTAACAAAAAATGAATAAAATACAATGAAAATGTTTATGATAAATAAAATAAAATAAAATAAAATGATAAGTCAAATTTGATCAAAAATAAAAAATATCCCAAACAAACAAACAAAATCTTGATGATCCCATGACAATGTTTGTTCTTTGTCGTTTACATATAGTGATAAAAAGCTTAAGGTTTTAGGTTTTTCACAATAAGATGAATTAAACCACAAACGTTGTACATAAATATGTAAATATTTGGTCCATTTCTTTCATTTTGAGTCTCTGATCGTTTACATCAGTGTTTCCCAATCCTGGTCCTCAGCCCCCCCTGCCCTGCATGTTTTAGGTGTTTGCCTGCTCCAACACACCTGATTCAGATGATCAGGTTGTTATCAGGCTTCTGTAGAGGCTTGATGATGAGCTGATCATCTGAATCAGGTGTGCTGGAGCAGGGAAACACCTAAAACATGCAGGGCAGGGGTCTCTGAGGACCAGGATTGGGAAACACTGGTTTACATAATCCAGTTTGAGTATTTTTATTTTATTTTATGTGAATATAATAATATATATGACAAATAAAATAAGTCAGATGTTGAATCATGTTGTTGACTCTGTTCTGTCTCAAACTCTCATGTTGGATTTTCTAAATAATTAAATTATTGTGACTAAATTAAATTTTTCGTTTTTATTTGACTTTTTAAATTTGACTCTCTTTTATTTTAAAGGGAACAGTCACTGAACTTCCTGTCTGATTGTGTTCATTTGTGTGAACTTGATGCTCCGCCCCTCAAGGCCGCCTCCTCGCTCACGCGTCCGTCAGGTCCTAAAGTCCTCCAAGTTTAAGACCTTGGACACGTGAATCAGATTTAATGATGAAACATAAAACACACCGAGGAAACATTCAGACACTTCTAGAGAAACATAATGTTCACTTCATCTTTTACCAAATTTAATTTTAAAATATGATGAAACTGAACATTTTAATACTTTTTATTAATGCTTCAGTGAAGGAATAAATATTACATTTCAGCATTTAAATCTCATATTTTGTTTTTGTTGTTTTGTTTGATTTATTTTAAATTCATATTGAGTCACAGTTCGTTTGTGTTTGTATTGAATCCATATTTGAGAATAAATGACTAAAAGTCTTGATGAAGAGACTGTTTTTTTGTGGTTTGTTTTTTTTAAATTTATTTAACCATTGACAAGAATAATGTACAAACATAACAAGGCATATTAATTGTTTGACATCTTTCAGTATGCAATGAACAGAGTATCAGAGATACAAAACATTAAGGTAACAAGCTAAATAAAGAATTCCAAATCGAGTAAACCATAAAATTAACCATTGTTGAATATAATGCAAATAAATAATAATAATTAGATTAAATGATGAAGAGACTGTTGGTGACACATAGATGCGTCTTCACTTTGACTAATCTTTATTGTTCTGTGTGTGGTGGACAGTTACTGTGTGTTTGTGTGTTTTTGGGTCACTTCAGATTAAACACTGTAAACTGTCTTTAATGAGTCTGTTAATGAGGTCGCCCACGAAGCTCCATTTGTATGTTAATGAGGGGGAAGAGCTGAGAGCAGAGCGCCCCCTGCTGCTGGAGCACTCCTCTGAGGTTATTTTAATGTGAAAGAGTTCATCTGACACTTCCTGTCCTGACTGTGTAACTGAGATTTTTCAGTCAAAATCTTTATTTGTTACATTTTAAATGTTTTTAATGATGAAAACAGTTTGATAGAAAATGAAAGTTTTCATGAACAAACGATTCATTAACTGAACGTGTCTTCAACATCATTTCAACGTTTAAATTGATGAACTGCAGAAAAAATCTTGTTTCTAGTCTCTGTTGAACAGACTCGTTAATCTCTGAGGACAAAACATCCTGTTCGAAAGTTAATCAGCTTGTCGACCAATCAGACAAGCTGACAGGATCAAAGATGCCGCTGAGCTGAAACAAACAGGAAGTGATCCACTCCAACCAATCAGAGGCTTTAAAGGAGCAGTCCCACATTTTGATCAACTGACCAGGACGTCCTCAGCTGATTGGATAACAGGGTAATGTGTTATTCTTGAGAGAACCCCTTGAGTGTGTTCTAGATAGAGCCCCTGGAACAAAAATGGTTATCTGTAGAACCTTCTTGGTGTGTTCTAGTTAAACCCTGGAATATACAGAGGTTTTTGGTAGAACCCTCTGAATGTGTTCTAGATGTTTGTATGTTTGACAGACTCCTGCTGGAGGTTTGACTTTTTAGTTTTCCCATCAGCTGCTGCATCAAATATTCAGAGCAGCTGCGGAAGAATTCAAAAAGACAGACACTGCTGTCCACCAGGGACACAGAGGCTGGAACTTTATTCTGTAAGAACTGAGAGGAAGGACGAGATGAGACGAGATAAGACAGGACAGGACGAGATGAGATGAGATGAGACGAGATGAGACAGGATGAGATGAGACAAGATGAGACAGGACAAGACGAGACAGGACGAGATGAGATGACATGAGATGAGACAGGATGAGATGAGATGAGACGAGATGAGACAGGATGAGATGGGACGAGATGAGACAGGATGAGATGAGACGAGATGAGACAGGACGAGATGAGACGGATGAGACAGGAAGAGATGAGACAAGATGAGACAGGACGAGATGAGACGAGATGAGACAGGACGAGATGAGACGGGATGAGATGAGACAGGATGAGATGAGATGAGACAGGACAAGATGAGACGAGATGAGACAGGACGAGATGAGATGGGATGAGACAGGATGAGATGAGATGAGACAGGACGAGATGAGATGAGACAGGACAAGATGAGACAGGACAAGATAAGACGAGATGAGACAGGACGAGATGAGATGGGATGAGACAGGATGAGATGAGATGAGACAGGACGAGATGAGATGAGACAGGACAAGATGAGACAGGAAGAGATGAGACGAGATGAGACAGGACGAGATGAGATGAGATAAGACAGGACAAGATGAGACAGGACGAGATGAGACGAGATGAAACAGGACGAGATGAGATGGGATGAGACAGGAAGAGATGAGACAGGACGAGATGAGACGGGATGAGACAGGATGAGATGAGACAGGACGAGACGAGATGAGACAGGACGAGATGAGACGGGATGAGACAGGATGAGATGAGTCAGGACGAGACGAGATGAGACAGGACGAGATGAGACGAGATGACACAGGAGAAGATGAGATGGGATGAGACAGGATGAGATGAGATGAGATGAGACAGGATGAGATGAGATGAGACAAGATGAGACGAGATGAGACGAGATGAGACAGGACGAGATGAGATGGGATGAGACAGGAAGAGATGAGACAAGATGAGACAGAACGAGATGAGATAGGAAGAGATGATACAAGATGAGACAAGACGAGATGAGACGAGATGAGACAGGATGAGATGAGACGAGATGAGACGGGATGAGATGAGACAGGACGAGATGAGATGAGACGGGACAAGATGAGACGAGATGAGACAGGATGAGACAGGACAAGATGAGACGAGATGAGACAGGACGAGATGAGACGAGACAGGACAAGATGAGACAGGACGAGATGAGATGAGACAGGACGAGATAAGATGAGACAGGACGAGATGAGACAGGACGAGATGAGATGAGACAGGGCAAGATGAGACAGGACGAGATGAAACAGGACGAGATGAGATGGGATGAGACAGGAAGAGATGAGACAGGACGAGATGAGACGAGATGAGACAGGACGAGATGAGACGGGATGAAACAGGATGAGATGAGACAGGACGAGACGAGATGAGACGGGATGAGACAGGACGAGACGAGACAGGACGAGATGAGACGGGATGAGACAGGATGAGATGAGAGAGGACGAGATGAGACGGGATGAGACAGGATAAGATGAGACAGGACGAGACGAGATGAGACAGGACGAGATGAGATGGGATGAGACAGGATGAGATGAGATGAGACAGGACGAGACGAGACAGGACGAGATGAGACGGGATGAGACAGGACGAGACGAGATGAGACGAGATGAGACAGGACAAGATGAGATGGGATGAGACAGGATGAGATGAGGTGAGACAGGACGAGATGAGATGAGACAGGACAAAATGAGATGAGACAAGATGAGACAGGACGAGATGAGATGAGACGAGATGAGACGGGATGAGACAGGACGAGACGAGATGAGAACAGGACGAGATGAGACGAGATGAGACAGGACAAGATGAGATGGGATGAGACAGGATGAGATGAGGTGAGACAGGACGAGATGAGATGAGACAGGACAAGATGAGATGAGACAAGATGAGACAGGACGAGATGAGATGAGACGAGATGAGACAGGACAAGATGAGATGGGATGAGACAGGATGAGATGAGACAGGACAAGATGAGATGAGACAGGACGAGATGAGATGGGACGAGACAGGACGAGATGAGACGGGATGAGATGAGACGAGATGAGACAGGACGAGATGAGATGAGATGAGATAAGATGAGACAGGATGAGATGAGACAGGATGAAGTTAGACAGGACGAGATGAGATGAGACAAGAAGAGATAAGACAGACAAGATGAGACAAAATAATTTTATGTTCAAAAGACAAATTTCCATTTTAATATCAAATTTAATTCAACAGTCAGAATCTTTGACTTTATGACTTTTTTTTTACATTTGTCTCCTTTTTGTTAATAAAGTTTCACATATTTAAATTTTAATTTTTTGGATTTTATTATCTGAGTGTCCAACTCTTCGTCCTGAACATTAAATTGTGTCCCAGCAACTCCTCAGTAATCTCGTCTAAACATCTGAAACATTAGACCAACAGATTTTCTTCACAGAGCTCAGAGACTCGTCTGTTTGTGGTTCACAGTAAATCAGTCAACTGTCCACAAGTTCAGCTTAGCAGGTTTAACAACTTGTTGCCATGACAATACGTCCACATGGATTTTACAGCAGCTTTGAAGAACTTTCAGATCCAAACTAAAAAAACTTTAAAACTATAAATAATCAACATTATAATCTGAGAACTCTGATCTGAAAAGGACAGAACTGGAGGACAGAGCTGGAGGACAGAACTGGATGGAGCTGGAGGACAGAGTTAGACAGAGCTGGAGGACAGAGTTAGACAGAGCTGGAGGACGGAGCTGGAGGACAGAACTGGACGGAGCTGAAGGACGGAGTTAGACGGAGCTGGAGGACATAGTTAGACGGAGCTGGAGGACGGAGCTGGAGGACAGAACTGGACAGAGCTGGAGGACAGAACTGGAAGACAGAACTGGACGGAGCTGGAGGACAGAGTTAGATGGAGCTGGAGGACAGAGTTAGACGGAGCTGGGGGACGGAGCTGGAGGACAGAACTGGACGGAGCTGGAGGACAGAGTTAGACGGAGCTGGGGGACGGAGCTGGAGGACAGAACTGGACGGAGCTGGAGGACAGAGTTAGACAGAGTTAGACGGAGCTGGGGGACGGAGCTGGAGGACAGAACTGGACGGAGCTGGAGGACAGAGTTAGACAGAGTTAGATGGAGCTGGAGGACAGAGTTAGACGGAGCTGGGGGACGGAGCTGGAGGACAGAGTTAGACGGAGCTGGAGGAGAGTTAGACGGAGCTGGAGGACAGAAACAATGAGCAGCAGCTGGACGCTGAAGACAAAAGAGACATGAAGTATTAATGAAGCAGTTTGAACAAAGAGCTTCTCTGTGCAGCAGCTTTAAAGCTTCATGTTTTTGTTGATATTTATGGATCTTTAATGCACACAGAACCCACAGGGGAACCCATCAGAGCTCAAGAACAACTGTGTTCCACCACAGAACAGGTGAACTCCACCTCCCCATCAGCCGCAGGACGTCCTGTAAAGATAAAAGGCAGTGTCTTGTTCATTTAAAGAGACAGAAGTCACAGATCTTTGAAGGGAGGCGGGTCTTACAGCTCCGGTTCTGTGTTCTGTTTTCTTGTTGAAGGGGTGGAACCACAAGAGATCATCACTATAATAAAGACGATTTGGATCACAGTCAAACTACTGGCGTTCTTGATATGTTGGGGTGTCGAAATCAGGGTTCTATATGATGTGGAACGTTGATGTTGGGGTTCTCCTTGTTTGGTTCCTGCTGCAGACTCAAAGTCAGGAGACGATGTGTTCTGTGTGGTTCTCCTCACATTTTCTAAACAGACTCGTTACTTTAGTTTTAATGACTCTGAGGTGAATTATTGATTATTGTTATTTTGCATCATTGTGCGCCGCCTTCAGACATCAAGACTGATTTCAACCTGAATGAAACAATAAGACAGAGAAAAGACGATTCACTGGTGGATCCATCAGAGTTTATCACACAGGACAGACGGGACGAGACGAGACGGGACGGGACGGGTACGAGACAGAGACAGAGACAGAAACAGAGACAGAGACGGGACGGGACGGAGACAGGACAGGACAAGAACTCACCCCTACTTCTTCACTTTTACTGCACTAAAGAGTATTTTTACTCGAGTATCTGTAGTAGTGCAGTAAAGACCATGAGGACTCCTGTCTCCTCTGGTTGAGACATGTTGAGACACCGCAGTGATGTCAGATGTGTCACATGATCACAGCTGCTGTTCATGGTGCGTTCAGGTGTTTGATTTTTCTTGAAACACTCAGAGGCTGTTTGGTTTTAATGATGAGATGATGAATAATAAATAAACAGGTGATGAAGAAGAAGATGAAGATGAAGAGCAGCCGTGCGTGTGTTCGATGTGTGTGATTGTGTCCTCAGGCCTGAGATCAGCTGATCGTCTGGAGCTTCTTTAAAACCTGAACAGGAGTTAATCCTCCGTCTGAGAACAATGATCATCAGACAGACACACGGACCCACAGAGAGACGATCAATCAGCCTGATCAATACTCTGACAGACACACAGACAGTCTGCAGCTCCTGCTGATGAGAGCCTGATGGACTCAAACTCTGTGTGTGTGTGTGTTCTGGTCAGTGTCAGTCTCACTGCATCTCTAATCCCACTTCCTGCTTATCATCCTCTTATCTACACACACTGACGCAGTGTGTGTGTGTTTCTGCTTCACTAACACTGAAGTCCAGTGTGTGTCTGCGTGTGTGATGATATCGGCTCTGTGTTGTTATCTCTGTGTGTGTGTGTGTGTGTGTGCGCAGTAAACACAGTTCATGTTCCCACAGTTTGGACTCGCAGGCTCTCAGGTCCTGAAGGAAAAAGATTCTTGCTGTAGGATTAAAAACAAAATAAAATCAGAATAAAAACAATAAAAAAAACAACAAAACACAATAAAAACAGAATGAAAACAACCAAACTGAATAAAATCAGAATAAAAAATTAAATAAAAACAGAATAAATACACAATAAAACCACATAAAAAACAGCCTCAGAGTTGAGGTTCTGCTGTTCCTCATACACAGAACCCTCGTCTGTTGGTTCTGTGTGAGGAACAGTAGAGATATTTCTGTTCTCAGCTGTTTGACTCCACGTTCTGCTCAAACACTGACTGAGGATCTCTGCTGAACAAAGTGACGGAGGAATAAATCGACTCAAACACAAATCAACATGTCAATAATCAATAAAAACTTTATTAAAAACATTCGGATTTCAGTTTCATTCTGGAGGAAAAATAGAATAAAAAAACAGAAAGTTCCTGTTTTGTGTCTAGAAAACATCGTTGGTGGACGAGTCTGTGTCTGCTGCTGCTGACACCTCCATCACCTCCTCCTTCATCACCACCTCCTCCTCCTCCTCCTCCTCCTCCTCCTCCGGTCTGATGGAGGGCAGATGAACGTCCACCTTCCTGCCTCCACCTGCAGAAACAAACACAAGTCATCAGATCCTTTTTCACTCTGAAGTTCAAGACGACATCAACTCAAAGATCTTCAGTTTACTGTCAGAGAGCAAAGAAACCAGGAAATATTCACATTTAAGAAGCTGAAATCAGAGAAT
>JAWZSL010000003.1:12531379-12601379 GCA_034769285.1 Lutjanus argentimaculatus | reverse complement strand
AGAGGAGAGAGAGGAGGGAGGGGGGGGGAGAGGGGGGGGAGAGGGGGGGTGAGAGGAGAGAGGGAGAGAGGGGGGGGGGGGGAGGGAGGGAGAGAAGAGTCAACTGTCAGCATGTTCACATACACTCAGTCTGTCAGTGTAAACATTACCACTGTATGGAGCGGTGGTGACAGAGCGGCTGGATGAGTGCGTGCACACACACCCACACATACACACACACACACATATATATATATATAACTGTCTGTGTGTGTGTGAAGTTGAAGGTCTGTCACACACAGATGCTCTCAGTGTGTGTGACACCTGAAGAGTCTATAAAAGCTTTATAATCAGGTTGTAAACACTTTATAAATCATTAATAAAGCAGTTATAAGACAGATGTCCTACGTGGACTCGATCCAGTTTCTGCTCCTGAGTTTCTTCGTCTTGTCTTCATTTCCTCCTGGGACGTCAAGATAAATTTTCACACCTTTTTTTTAAAATTTCCATCTTCACATCCTGTTTCTGGCACAGTACCGTGTTATCTTAATTTTGCATTTTTGATATTTTTGTACAGTGCTCTGGTACACTACAAGTATTTCTGATGTATCCTCGTGTATTTTTACATTTTATTTTAATATAGTTTATTCTTGTATATATTTCATATATTCTCTGATATTCTATAGATATTTATGTTCATATTTATATATATTATCATAGACTGCCTGGCCAAAATAAATTCCCACACTCTAATAATTTGTTGAACCGCCTTTAGCTTTGATTACAGCACACATTCATCATGGCTTCGTTTCAATAAGCTTATTTAATGTCACAACATGTAGATCTTGTATTGATGATGGAGAGTCAGTGGGGTTCAGGTCTGGACTCTGTGATGGACAGTCCATGTGTGAAAATGATGTCTCCTGCTCCCTGAACCACTCTGTCACAATCTGACCCAGATGAATCCTGACATCGTCCGTGTCATCAGGGAACAAAAAATCCGCTGATGTAAAAACCTGCTCGTTCAGTATGGATGACACCACACGAGCAGGATGGAGACATTTTGTGTTTGTGTTCTTTTTTTAACGTTTTATCCGTGGTCTCCATTCACTGCCATTGTACTGGATTTGGCTGCAACCCTGTTTTCTGCTGAAACTCCAGGATTGTTTTGTGAACTGAAGATCTTCACCATCATCACATCAGCAGAGAGGTGAGGACATACTGAGTGGGTTATCATGTAAAGTGGAATATCACTTTAAGGCTCCACAGCTGTTTAGTCCCTTCAGTTCTCTTCACATTGTGTGGGGTGGAAATGTTCTTACTTTCACTATTAAACACAGCTGTGAGTTCTACGTTTCAGTGATCTCTGATCAGATCACCACATTTCTTCCTTGAAGATGATGGTTCACCATGATCCTTCCAGGTTTTAATAATGAGTTGGACAGTTCCTAACCCAGTTTCAGTAGTTTCTTCTTAGTTGTTTTCTTTGCTTGATGCAGGACAATAACTTGACTCTTCTGAAACAGAGGAACATTCTTTTCAACAAGCACAGGATGTCTTCTGACATGGTTGTTGAAGAAATGAGAATCATTTCAGGTTCAATAACTTGTTACCAGCTGAAACATATTAATCTCTGCAATCCAATAAAAGCTTCTGACCTGATTAGTTCAGTCCAGGTGTGTTTTTTGTTTTTTGTTTTTTTGGCTGAGGAATTTCTCAATGTTCTCAATGATTTTCATGTTGTTAAATGTTGGGGTTTGTTCTTCTCTCATGGTGTTTACATGTATATTTACTGTCCAGCTGCTCTCTGATGACTTTCTGCTGTAACATGAGACTTTCCCAGGTTGGAATCAATAAATCAATCAATCTAGCGATCGATCTATCTACAGTGTGTATCAGCCTGACTGTTCCACAGTTACACCAAACCACAATAAGAATTACTGTTTTTCATAGCAAAGTTTTAATTGAAGCAGACAAACATTTACATTTTCTAAAACCAATTTTTTTAGGGGTGAGAAAAAATATAAACGAAAGAAAGAAAACTGATGAATATTTAGTTTATGGCAGAGACTTTACTGAAGTTTATTCCAGAGGGATGACTACAAAAAAAAAGTCATAATTCTAAATCTTTAAAGAATAAAGTTTTACCAAAAATTGAATGAGAGTGTTTGTATGAATAATTTATAATGTTTGAGATGAATAAAATGTTCAGTGTGATCATGTGACACATTCTCACCAGTGGAACCAGCAACACTGACTGGGACATGGAGGTGGAGACACGGCGCCCTCTGCTGGTCACATGATCATCTACATTCAGACACTATGTGGACAAACAGAGACTCCTACCTGACTGTCTGACCAGGATGGGATGATGATGATGAAGAGGAAGAGGAGAAGGAGACAGGTCAGAAGGCAGTGTACCAACTGGCTCCACCATCAGGTCACCAATGGTAACTGAGCCCTGATTGGTCGCTTCAAAACTGATTTCTGACACATCTGGAAGAATGAGGTGATGGAGAGAGAATCTAAATTTTCATCGTGGACACTGATCAACATTTTTCACCATCTGCTGACATTTTATGGACCAAACTACAAACTGATTAATCAATAAAATAATAATAAAAAAAATCATCAACAATGATAAAATCATCATTAGTTGCAGCTTTAGATGAACCGTCTGCTCTTCATAACTTTCAGTGAACATGTGAGTCATATTCAGCTGCTGTATCTCAAACCAAGTAACACACAGAGGACACGTGTCTCCATTTCAGCTTCTGTTTGTCTGCGGAGACGTTTGGAGGCTCGTCTGGATCATTCAGGGGCTGGTCAGTCTAAATATAAAGTTATTTTAACCTGTTTGTGTGTGTGTGTATTTTGCCCTCAGCTGTTGTCTGAAGGTAGTTGTACCTGCACACTGACTGATCTGTCCAGGTGAGCAGGTTTGACCCCTCTGGGCCGCCGTACTCTTGCTGTAACTCTTGGGATTTGTAGTCCTGTGAGGTTTTGAAGTCTGATCATCTCTCACCTCCCCCATGCTCACCTCCTCCTCCTCCTCCTGATCCCTCCCCCAGGAGCCCTGAGGACACAGAGGTCAGAGGTCAGAAGTGTGTGTGTGTGTGTGTGTGAGAGAGTGTGTGTGTGTGTGTGTGTGAGAGAGTGTGTGTACCTCCGGCTGTGGTCTCTCTCCTCGGTGTGTGTGTGTGACTCCCTGCTCCATCTTGGTCAGCAGGGTCAGCAGGAGGTCATGACCTCTGACCTGTCCTTCACTCGGGGGGTCAAAGTCCTGGAGGAGGGACAGGAAGTGACAACACAGACAGACAGGAAATACTGTACACTGTAGTACTACTACAACTACTGCAGTACTTCTACAACTACTGCAGTACTACTACAACCACTGCAGTACTACAACTACTGCAGTACTTCTACAACTACTGCAGTACTGCTACAACTACTGCAGTACTACTACAACTACTGCAGTACTTCTACAACTACTGCAGTACTGCTACAACTACTGCAGTACTGCTACAACTACTGCAGTACTACTACAACTACTGCAGTACTTCTACAATACTGCAGTACTGCTACAACTACTGCAGCACTACCACAATTACTGCAGTACTGCTACAACTACTGCAGTACTGCTACAACTACTGCAGTACTACCACAATTACTGCAGTACTACTACAACTACTGCAGTACTACTACAACTACTGCAGTACGTCTACAACTACTGCAGCACTGCTACAACTACTGCAGTACTACCACAATTACTGCAGTACTTCCACAACTACTGCAGTACTTCTACAACTACTGCAGCACTGCCACAACTACTGCAGCACTACCACAATTACTGCAGTACTGCTACAACTACTGCAGCACTGCTACAACTACTGCAGTACTACCACAACTACTGCAGTACTACTACAACTACTGCAGCACTACTACAACTACTGCAGCACTACTACAACTACTGCAGTACTTCTACAACTACTGCAGCACTACTACAATTACTGCAGAACTGCTACAACTACTGCAGCACTGCTACAACTACTGCAGTACTACCACAATTACTGCAGTACTACCACAATTACTGCAGTACTACTACAACTACTGCAGCACTACTACAATTACTGCAGCACTACTACAACTACTGCAGTACTACCACAATTACTGCAGTACTACCACAATTACTGCAGTACTACTACAACTACTCCAGCACTGCTACAACTACTGCAGTACTACTACAACTACTGCAGCACTACCACAATTACTGCAGTACTACTACAACTACTGCAGTACTACTACAACTACTGCAGTACTACCACAATTACTGCAGTACTACTACAATTACTGCAGTACTACTACAACTACTCCAGTACTGCTACAACTACTGCAGTACTACCACAATTACTGCAGTACTACTACAACTACTCCAGCACTGCTACAACTACTGCAGTACTACTACAACTACTGCAGTACTACCACAATTACTGCAGTACTACTACAACTACTCCAGCACTACTACAACTACTGCAGCACTGCTACAACTACTGCAGTACTACCACAATTACTGCAGTACTACTACAACTACTGCAGTACTACTACAACTAGGTGTTGTACCGATACCGATACTAGTATCGGGAGGGGCCCCGATACGGCACTAAAACGCTGGCATCGGTATCAGTGAGTACTAACAAATAACGCGCCGATGCCATTTACTGATACTAGTATCGAACTTCGAACGCAGCACCTTGTGTCTCTCTCTCGCCCGACACTCACTGCTGTGTGATCACATGTGTTCAGCGCATGCCGAGCCAAGCTATCGCTATTGGCCTGGAGCGGACGCTCTTAACCAATGGCGGGGCAGCTTTTTCATGTTGAGGAAAAACAAACCAGCGTGCCACAGGAGAGAAAATGTCGGCGATTTGGAAATATTTCAACATAGAAACTCCAGCGAGTACAACAGCTGCATGCAAGATTTGCGGTGTGAAAGTTGCAAGAGGTGGAACTAAAATGGCCAGTTTCAATACCTCAAACCTGATAAAACATTTGAGAACGAAACATGTGAATGAACACCAAGAGTTTGAGGCGGCGGCAACTGTGAGCAAGAGAAAGGGGGACGGACCGCAGCAACAAACCCCGGTCAGTTCACTTCAGAGGAAGGACCAGTGGGACGAAAAGAGTGAAGCAGCAAGAAAGATGTCCGAGAAAATTACCGAAATGACTGTGCTCTGTAACCTGCCCCTCTCCTTTGTTGACAACGTGGGATTCCGGCTTTTTATGGCTCACGCAGTACCAAAATACAAGGTCCCAAGCCGCAAATATATCACAGAGACTGCTGTCCCTGCACTCAAGAAGAAGGTAACGGAGCATGTTTCAAGGAAGCTAGAAAAGGTGCAGGCCATAAGCTTCACTACTGATATCTGGAGCAGCGACGTCTCCCCACTTTCCCTGCTTAGTTTAACTGCTCACTGGGTGGACACGGAATCGTTCAATCTGGAAAGTGTGGTGCTGCATGCAAACGAGTTCAAAGGATCCCATACTGGTGAAGCAATTGCAGGAGCAATAGAGAATATGCTGCTTAACTGGAACATCCCCAAGTCAAAGGTAACGTTAGCCTATCTAGAATTTCTCTTGTTTTTTTTCACTTGTCTTTTACTGGAAAAAAATACTGCAGCAATTTGAGATCTGTTTCAAAAGCGCTGTACAAAATACAAATTTTATAATGTATTATTATTATTATTATTATTGAAGGTCCATGCCATTCTTCGTGACAACGCCAGCAATATGAAGAAGGCGATTAGGGACCTGGGGATGTCGAGCTTGGGATGCTTTTCCCACTTGATCCAGCTAGTGGTGCATGAAGGCTTGCTGTCACAGTGGAGTGTAGGTGACACGCTGGTGAATGGGAGAAAGATCATCGGGCACTTTAAGCATTCCCCACTGGCCACATCACGGCTGGAAACCGTCCAGACGGACCTGGGAATGCCAGTCAAACGACTGATACAAGATGTGCCCACCCGCTGGAACAGCACGTTCTATATGACAGCAAGCCTGCTGGAGCAAAAGACTGCTATCTCAGTGTACGCGGCTGACCACCAGCTGCCAGCGACCCTGACTGCAAACGACTGGACCTTGCTGGAGAAAGTCAACACACTCCTGGCTCCATTCGAGGAGATCACAAAGCAGATCAGCTTCGCCACCTCCACCGCCTCAGAGGTAATCCCCTCGGTCGTAGTACTGAAGCGACTGTTGGCCAAAGAGACCCCGGAGGACAGCGGGATAAAATCAATGAAGGCGACGCTTCTAGCAGCTGTGGACACAAGATTCCAGACCGTTGAGGCGGAGCCCCTGTACTCAGTTGCAACCCTCTTGGACCCGCGTGACAAAGACAGGTATGTCTAATTGTGTGCTGTTTAGTGTAAAGTTAAACATTTTGTGTTAGTGTGGAAGTAAATGCAGTGCTAAATACAATAGCATATGAGCTAACGGCTAGGTTATGCTAGCCTCTGTAGCCTGTGGACTGTACTGTGACTCTGGTTAATGACGTCACTGTGTGTGCGGCACTTGCAATCACAACAACCGATTAGAGTAGGCAAATTCTTGAATTATATGAATTAGAATCACAGAATATATTTTAGATGGCCAAATGTTGCACCTTGCTTTATTACAAATGCACATATTATTATTAATGCACATTCATGTGAATATCTAGCCCATGTCTCACTCTCACCAGCATGAAGAACTATGGAAATAGGCTGTTTATTCAACACATGTATTCTGTTTACTATGTTACTGCAGATACTTCACAAGTGCAGAAAGCGGCAAGCTTGCAAAGAGTGCACTGCCCCAAGAGGTGGAGAAGAATGAGGAGTCTAGATCACTGCAGACAACCACCACTGAGGCAGCAGACCCAGCCAGTAAGGCCCCATGGATGGAAGCAGAGCCCAACACAAGTAGCAAGAGCTGCTTTAAGGGGCTGTATGAGGAAGTCCTGCAAGAGTATGATGCAGAACAAGGTGGGGCCAGCAGCACAGCCACACAGGTACAGATAGAGACGTATCTGGCTGAGAAAACAATCCACCGCATGGAGAGCCCATTCGAGTACTGGGGAAAGAATAAAGAACGGTTCCCCTCCCTAGCTGCTACTGCTGCAAAGTTTCTCTGCGCTCCCTCTACTAGTGTAGATAGCGAGAGACTGTTCAGCACAGCTTCCAACATACTTGATGACAAGAGGAATAGGCTGTTAGGAGAGAAACTAGAAACACTCATCTTCTTAAAGAAAAACCTGCCAATGTACTTGAACTTGAACCCCAAGGACTTGAATCCTCAGGAGGACTGAGTAAACATTACTAGGTGTTGCTACTATGTGACATGTCTGTCACTAATGTGAACTTTATTTTGCTACTGCTTGTTTTAGTTTTTTGAAAGTGGATTTTGGAGTTGGAACTTGTTGTGATAGGACACGAACATTTAAAATGGCCTTTTATTTATTTTACCAAATTCTGGCTGCACTTAGAGGAGCGCACATCAGCCTAGACCTAGGTTTACAGGAGGAAAATAATGTCTTATGGCAATTCTGATTAATCTGAGATGTTCTTACCTCAGATAGGCCTTAATGCCATGATCTCTCTCAAAGATACCTCATATGTATATTATTTCTTATTTTAATTTAATTTTACTTCTTGTTGCACTACTGTTATACATGTTGTAACTACATGGATATTGCACTATTTTGGCCTTTGAGAGCCAAAACTCTCAGGTTTTAGAAGAGTTTATTCACTTATTGTCACCCATACCAGGTAGGCAATAAAAAAAGTTCTACTGGATTCACTCTGTATTAGTCTTTTTTCCTGTTTCACAAAGGTTTTTAAGCAGTGCCTGACCAAGCCATGATAGCAATGATTTTACATCCAAGTGAGTATGCAGTTCTTTAGAATTAGAAGAAAAAATGCTCTTATATTTTGTTTTTTCAAACGGCGTGGTATCGGTACGGTATCAGCATCGGCCAATACTGCACAGCCGGGTATCGGAATCGGTATCAGGGGCCAAAAAATGGTATCAGAACAACACTAACTACAGCTACTGCAGTACTACTACAATTACTGCAGTACTACTACAACTACTGCAGTACTACTACAGCTACTGCAGTACTACTACAATTACTGCAGTACTACTACAACTACTGCAGCACTACTACAGCTACTGCAGCACTACTACAATTACTGCAGTACTACTACAATTACTGCAGTACTACTACAACTACTGCAGTACTACTACAATTACTGCAGTACTACTACAATTACTGGTACTTGCAGCACTACTACAACTACTGCAGCACTACTACAATTACTGCAGCACTACTACAACTACTGCAGTACTACTACAATTACTGCAGTACTTCTACAATTACTGCAGTACTACTACAATGACTGCAGCACTACTACAACTACTGCAGCACTACTACAACTACTGCAGTACTACTACAACTACTGCAGCACTACTACAATTACTGCAGTACTACAACAACTACTGCAACACTACTACAATTACTGCAGCACTACTACAATTACTGCAGCACTACTACAACTACTGCAGTACTACTACAATTACTGCAGTACTACTACAACTACTGCAGTACTACTACAACTACTGCAGTACTACTACAATTACTGCAGCACTACTACAACTACTGCAGTACTACTGTGATCACTGAGGGACAAACAAACATGTTCCTCACCATCTCCTGCAGCTCCTGGAGAGAACTGGAGAAACTGTGGACAGCCTCGTCCTCTGAGAGACAGACAGAGAGAGAGAGAGAGAGAGAGAGACAGAGAGAGACAGACAGTTAGAGGACAGAGACAGAGAGAGAGAGATAGAGACAGAGAGAGAGAGAGAAAGACAGACAGACAGAGACAGACAGACAGACTTGAACAGGTTGAAATCCTGTCAGCCATCGCAGTCCAACACTGTCACTCTGTCTGGATGATGTTGATGCTGAATTAACAGGAAGACTGTGGACATGTGACTTGAGGACATGATAAAATATTTCTTACAGGGAGTTTGGTGCAGGAAGCTTCAGTTAACTGTTGATACGTTTATTTCTTTAACTACAGAAACACGAAAGTAAAGTCTGATCAGGTCGTCAGACATCAGCAGCTGTTAGTTATTGGTTTGATTAATGCTTTAAAAACATCTGTGTGTGTGCGCGTGTGTGTGTGTGTGTGACGATTGGCTGGATCAGACTATCAGCTCATTTTTCTCAAACACATTTGTCTTTATATGTTGTAATTATCACATAAATATATGTGCTAATGCTTATGCTTATGCTATTACAGCTGCTATCGCTAATGCTACTCATGCTAACTCTTCTTATACTAGCACCAGAAGCCTAAAAATGACTTTGTTTCAGGCTCGTGATGATGGTGGTGATGGTGATGATGGTGATGATGAAAGTACCTGTCATGGCAGCCAGCTGGTTGACACTGATGAGCAGTTCTCCCTCTGAGATGTGTTTGAGTGCAGCTTCAGTCCCTGCTGTCACCACACTGCTGCTGCTGGAGCTGCTGGAGCTGCTGGATCCTCTGAGGAGCTGCAGGGAGACGCTGGTCTGGGATCAGGACCGGGGGGGAGGAGGAGGAGGCGGGGAGAGGGAGCAGGAGGGACAGAGAGAGGAGGAGGAGGAGGGGAGGAGAGAGGAGGCTCCTCTTCTGCTACTGACATCAGCCTGCAGGGTGAGATCATGGAACATCATTTATATAGAGACACAGTATGTGTGTGTGTGTGTGTGTGTGTGTCTGTGTCTGTGTGTGTGTTAGCGCTGCAGCTAACAATCGTTTTCATCATCAATCAACAAAAATGTTTGTTTGTTCGACCAAAACTTTTGCTTGAAAATGTCTGAAACTGTTATGAAAACAGCTGTCACTGTCACTGGATCCTACATCTCCCATGATGCACCTGCCTCATACATACAGCGGCTGTGGGTGTGTATCCAGATGTTCTTCTGGTCTCTCCTCGTCCAATGGCAGCTCAGCGTCTCCCCAGGTGAAAGGGGGCGGGGCCTGATGAACAGCAGGAGGACTTCCTGCAGAGGGGGCGGGCTCTGGGCTGGATGTGGGCGTGGCTACAAGCTCTGAGGTCACAGTCATAATTACAGTGTGTTGTTAGCACAGGGAGGAGCTAATGATAATACTACAACTGCTATTTTTAATACTAGAACTATGGTTACTGCTAATGCTAATAGGGCTGCTATTGTTAACGCTACTACTGCGTATGATACTAATGCTACTAATGCTAATTCCACAGTAGAACTACTGTTAATACTACTGCTGATAATGCTAATACTACTAATATTAGCACTACAGCTGCTATTGCTAATATTGTGTAAGATGCTAATGCTACTAATGCTAATTCTACAGTAAAACTTTTAAAAACACTACTGCTAACACTATTTATATTAGCACTACTCTTCTGTTCATGGTACTACAGCTGAAATCACTAATGCTACTAACAGCTCTGTTGTTAGTGTGTCTGACCTGCTGCTGCGATTGGCTGAGGAGACTCCACCTCCAGCCTGCTGGTTGGTTCAGATGGAGGGGGTGTGGTCAGAGGCGGGGTCTCTCTGGTGGGCGGGACTGGGCTGGGTGGAGGCGTTGGTACTGGTGTAGGAACCAGTGTTACCAGTTTGTGCTGGAACAGAAGCAGCAGGATTCAGACTGACTGAAGGCATCTCAGGTTTTAACGGTTTTTGTTTGTTCTGAGTTTCTGTACCTCCTGATGAGCTCCTGGACCTGGTTCTGGAGGCTCCAGTCCTGGTTCTGGTCCTGGTCTGTCTCTGTGTCCCAGCAGCAGGGCCACGTGCTCCGTCAGAACCTCATCGACCAGCTGACGGATCAGAGCCGAGTCCACAGACGTGTTGGAGTCTATGAAGAGCTGCAGACCTCCACCTCTGCTGTCTCCACTGAACACAAACAACATGAACGATTGATCAGCCTGCTGATCGACTGATCGACAAATTACAGATTGATCACTTCATCTCCAGAGAGCACGTTATTAACTAATTATTAACCCCTGGTACGTCTGCTCACCAATGTCTGAGGTGATACTCTGCTCCTCATGTTCTGATTGGTCGGTGGAGTCATTCTGGGCGGGGTCAGTGGGAGGGGGGTGGTAGATCTCTAAGATCATCCTGGACATCAGCTGCTGCTCCACCCTGAAGACAACAGAGACAAAGAGGGTTAGAATAAAGATGCAGTTCAGACCAGTTTAGACTGGTTTTAGACCAGCTCAGACCAGTTCAAGACCTCTTCAGACCAGTTTAGACTAGTTCAGTCCAGCTTCAGACCGGTTTCTCACCATTCCACCAGCCGGTTCTCCAGGGAGTCTCTCTGAAGGTCGAGGCCGGGGACAGAGGTCTGATCCTGGGCTGGGGGGAGCAGGGGGGGCCTGGGGAGGGAAGACCGGACCCTGATAGAGGACGGGAGGAGGAGACGGACCTCCATCCACCTGCACCTCCTCCTCCCCCACAACACTCACCTCCTCCTGCTGGACAGGGAAAAGACAGAAAGAAAGAAAGAAAGAAAGAAAGAAAGACAGAAGAAAGAAAGAAAAGAGAAAGAAAGAAAGAAAGACAGAGAGACAGAGAGACAGACAGAAAGACAGACATAAAGAGAGAAATTAAAAATAACAATGAATGTACTTGTGTTTTCAGTCTGTGTCCAGCAGGGGGGGCTGTGGGACTGCAGCTGATTCACACACTGACACCAGTTCATTCATCGAGGAGGAGGAGGAAAAGAGGAAGCTGAAGGTTACCTGGACAACATCAGCCACAGACAGGAAGTCAGTTCCAGGGAAGACTTTCTCCTCATCCTCATCTTCTTCACTTTTCTTCTCCATGATGTCAACAGAAGGAGGAAAAGGAGGAGGAGGAGCTTCACCTGCAGCTGTCTGCTGCTCCTCCTTCTGTTGACACAAAAACAAACCTGTCAGTGACCTCTGACCTCATCAACACCTCATTTATTTCACTGTATAATGAACAAACTTAAAACCTCAGAGTGACACATTAATACAGCAGGTGTAGAAATAATAAACACGTAAACTGTCTGTGACGTCATTTAAACAGAAAACCAGAGAAAAAGAAAACAAGTTTTTAACAGAAGATTCTGTAGTTTTAACATAAATTCTGAGGTTCTGTAAGAAAACACAGAAAACAAACAGGATAGAACAGAAACACAGGTCAAACCAGTTTTAGACCAGTTCAAACCAGTTCCAGACTAGTCTAGACCAGGTTAGATCAGTTCAAACAAGTTCCGACTGTTTTTAGAGAAGTTCCAGTCGATAATGAAAATAATTGTTACAGGACAGACTTGTGACAAATTGAATAATTGAGAAAATTATCTGTAAGTTGTAGAATCCAGTGAAACTCGTCCCGCTGACATACCCGTCCGGTAACCATGGCAACACTCACATGACATGAACCCAGCTGACCTCTGCAGTCTGTCTGTGTGAGCCCGACGAGTCAGACTCACCTGTGATGGTGGCTCAGACGCTCCGTCGTCCACGGCAACCACGCTACAAGTGGGAGGAGCTGTGGGCGGACTTGTTGGTGGTGACGTCACTTCCTGCAGACGTTCAGCAGGACACCTGGAGGTCGAGTCCATCCTGGGTCGACCTGAGAGGAGGACATGGGGTCAATTATTTTATTATTTTATAGTTTGTTTTTTCTATTTTAATTTTAGTATTTTATCATTTTTATTCATTTTTATTTTTCACTGTTTTGTTTTTCACATTTTTCAAAATAGTTGAAAATAAGAAATAGTTTGAGTTCAAGTTTCTATTTATTATTGATGTTGATTGTTATTATTGATGAAAAGACTTTTATTTAATAAATGTCCTTGACCACACAAAGGTTTTTGGGTAATGGAGTTTAAACTTGTTCTTCTTGTGTTGATTTGTTTTGTTTTAATTGTTTGATGAATGTTTCAGATGATTTACTGACCCAGTGGGATCGCCATGGGAACAGAGTAACTGTCTGCAGGGGTCACTGTGAAGTGGGCGGGGTGGGCGGCAGAGGTCAGGTGGGAGGAGCTGATGAAGTAATGATGTTGAGGTGGTCCAGGTGACGGGCTGAGGGGTGGAGCCAAACATGTCTGAGTCTTACAGGACTTCATCTTCACACCTGATCGGAGACAGAGACATGGACAAAGAAAGACAGAGGATAACTTTGCATTTTAAGCTAATATTAGCATTATGCTAACAGTTTTTTATGCTGTTAGGTTTTTATGCTAACGTTAGCATTTTGCATTTATGCTAATGTCAGGTTTTTATGAAATGTGATAACAATGTCAATTTATGAAAACATTAGCATTTATGCTAACAGTTTTTAATGCTAACGTGTTTATGCCCATATTAAGCATTTATGCTAAAATGTGTTTATGCTAACATAAAGGGTTTATGCTAACATGAGTGTTTATGCTAACATTAGCACTTCATGCTAACATTAGCATATTATACTAAACAAACAGTCTCCTGACCTCTGATACTCTCCACCAGTCGGGGGCGGGGTTTCCTGCTGAGCGGTGAGCCAGGTGAGCTGAAGCGCAGGTATGGACTCTTCTTCAGGGTCCGTCTCAGACCGTCATACGGCGCTCTGCCATACAGACGCGTCAGGTACGACTCTCCGTCTTCTGTCAGTCCACCTGTGGCTCTGTCAGGCTCCGCCCCTGCAGCTGGACACAAACAATCAGTGACATCATCACCAGTGAGTCAACACCTGATCAAACCAATCAAATCAGTCAATCAGAGTAGAGCCCAGACTGACCGCTCTGTGTCCTGCTGTCTGTCCTCTGCCTCCTCTCTCCACCACCATCTTACTTCCTGTTCCTCTGGGTGCACTCACTGGCCTCCCCCTGCCTGTGTGGGCGGAGCTCCCAGCAGCTTTCTGCTGTGATGTCACTGCGGCGTCTCTGCTGGCTGAGTGTTTGGACGCAGCGCCCTCGGAGGACATGTCAGCCTGAGGACAGGTGGAGAAGGGGCGTCAGTCTCACCTCTTCTTCTCCTCTCAGGAACAGAAGAACACTCTTCAAAATAAGGGTTCCCAAATGGTTCTTCGTGATGTTCCACCCAGAACCATCTGTTCCTGAAGAACACTTTTTGAGTAAAGAGTTCACCAAGGGTTCTTTGTAAATCTAAGGGTTCCATTAAGAACTCTTTTCGTGCAAAGACCTCCTCCAAGAAAGAGTTCTTCAAGGATTGTTGAAATTGTCGAAGAACTCTTTCATCAAGGGTTCTTTGTATCATAATAAAAAATGGTTCTCAGTAGAACCCCTGGGTGTGTTTTTGTTAGCATCATTAGAAGGTGGAAAGGTTCTGGTGCAACTATTGTACCATAGAAGGCTTCTCCTCTAGAACATCTCATTGGAGGTTCTGGGTGGACCCTTCACAAATGGTTCTAGGTATAACCCCCTTTTACGTTGGGTTCTAGGTAGAATTCTCTGCGGGTTCCAAGTGGAACCTTGATATAACCTATATAATAATTAAGGTTCTAGTATGTACCTTTATTTCTGAGAGTGAAGACGGAGGAAAATGAGGAAACACCCTAAACTACCACACAACTGACCGAGGGACATTAGCTAAACATTAGCTTACATTGTTGCAAGTTAACATTAGCCAAAAAATTTAACAAAACATTACAATGTTTGCAAACTAATAAGTTAGCTAATATATATATTTTTAAGTTACATTATTTGCAAGCTAACATTAGCTAAGAAGTTAAGAAAGCATTATACTGTTTGCTGTCTTGGGTTAGCTAAAAAGTTAAACATTATGTTGTTTGTGGGCTAACATTAGCTAAAAAGTTAACAAAAGCACTATTTTTGAGCTAGCTAACACTTTTGCTAGCCTAGTTAGCCTACTCCTGATGACTCCGCAGAGAGCCTCTAATTTCTTCTCCATTAAAACTTATTCTGGCCCAATTAATGGAGCAACTCATAAAGGCAGTCATTTTAAGTTTTCAAAATGAAGTTAAATAAAGTTAATAATTACATTAAATAACAAAAATAATAATTACATTAAATAAAAAGGTTTTGTCTAAATTCGATGGCGTGAATGTGGGGTTTTGATCTTGTCAAAGGCTGTGACTTAATTAATTAACTGAGAAAATAATTGACAGATTAACCACCAATAATGGTTAGCTGCACCTCTGTAATACACACCAGTGGGAGAGGTGCATCTTGGGTAATGTAGGCCCCAGGTGTTAACAGTGTTACTAGGAGTATTTTGCAGCTCTTTAGCATGTACATGATGTTTCCTCCTGGATTTCCAGGTGAGAGCTCACCTGGATGTCTTTGCTCAAAGTGTCGATCCAGGCGTTCACTGTCTTCTTGATCCGAACCTCCTGAGTCCAGTCTCTGCAGAGGACAGAGGACACAAACTGAAAGACAGGTCACTCTCAGTTTTTATATGTAATATGTAATAAATCAGACCATCACTGTTCTGTTTTCATATGTTTGTAATATTAGCTAATAGAATATATTTTCAGTTTGTTAGCATAAAAAGTTATCACTATCTGTTAGCAGTCATGAAGCAAGTTAGCTACTGGTTAGCTAACTTTCAGTGGAAATAAAGGAAGTATTAGCTACCTGTTAGCAGACATTAAGCTAACATGAGGTATGTGTTGTTAGCCATCAGTTAGCAGGCACTAAGCTAACATTAGCTACCTGTTAGCAGCCAGTGCCTCCAGTTGGCAGTGCAGGACCTCTCCAGTTTTGGCTCTCAGCAGAGCCTCCAAGTTCTCTTCCAGAACCTTTTTCTGCCTCCGAACCTGACGGAGAACCTGACCCGCCTCCTCCAACATGGACGGAACCACAGGCCTCCTCTGGGCCAGTACGGACTGGGACTGTTGGGACAGCTGTGACTGGGTTGAATGGGTCTGATTGTGTTGGGACTGGGAGGATTGGGACTTAAAATGTTGGGGCTGGGAGGGTTGGGACTTAAAATGTTGGGACTGGAAGTGTTGGGACTGGGAGGGTTGGGACTGGGAGGGTTGGGACTGGGACTGGGAGTGTTGGGATTGGAAGTAGTTTGGTTGGGAGAGGTTCTGTTGGGATTTAGACTGGTTTTGTTGGGACTGGTTTTGTTGGGACTGAGGCAGGTTTTGTTGGGACTGGTGGTGGTCTGGTCCAGGTCTGGTGGTTTTCTTAGAGTCTTGTGACTGTTGGATGAGAGGAAGTGGTTCAGACTTTAGATCCTGCAGATTCACTTTTTTAATTTTAATAGTTTTTAAAAGATACAAAAACCTGAAGTTCAACGTGCTGAAGATTTACAGCTATTATGAAAGAAATGTTCCTGTACTATAGAGCTGCAACTATTTATTGATTATTCAATTAATCACCAACTATTTTGGTAAGCGATTAATCTTTCTTAGTCATTTTTTAAGTAAAAAGTCCAAATTCTCTGATTTCAGCTTCTTAAATGTGAATATTTTCTGGTTTCTTTACTCTCTGACAGGAAACTGAAGATCTTTGAGTTGTGGACAAAACAAGACATTTGAGGACGTCATCTTGGACTCTGATCATGTCACATTTTCTGACATTTTATGGACCAAACAACTAATTGATTTGTGGAGAAAATGATTGTCTGATTAATCGACAATGAAAATAATTCATTCAAGGACTTGAAAAAAAATTTCAGGTCTTTGTCAAGACTGTGACAGGGTAAATTAATCGATTAATTGAGAAAACAATGGACAGATTATTTGCAAGCTAACGTTAGCCAAAAAATCAAACAAAATATTACACTGTTTGCTAACATTAGCTTTGAAGTTTTTTTTAAGTTGTATTGTTTTCTGACAAACATTAACTAAAAAGTTTTTTTTAGTTACATTAACCAAATATTATATTGTTTGCTATCTAACGTTTGCTAAAAGTTAGCAAAACCATTATTTTTGAGCTAGCTAAAATGTTAGCTAGCTTACTCATGATGACTCAGCAGAAAAGTTGTAATTTCTTCTGTATTAAAAATGATTTTGGCTCAATTAATGGAGCAGCTTGATCATTTTGCTTCATCTTCTCATAAAGGCAGTCATTTTAAAGTTTCTTTAAATAAAAAGCTTTATCTAAATTAGATGGAGTGAACGTGGAGGTTAAATCTTGTCAAAGGACACGGACATCCGACTTGATTAATTAATTGAATGATGGAGAAAATGATCAGCAGATTAATCAACAGTTGCAGCATTCCTGTTCTCTACTTTTAATTTACAGTTGAACTCACCATCAGCAGCATCTTCATCTCACTCTTCAAACGTCCCATCTCTCTCAGCATCTCATTGGCTCTGCTCGCTGCTGCCTGGCTGTGATTGGCTGAAGAGTGCAGGTGACTTCCTGCAGCTGCTGGCTGGTTTGCTGTGGGAACACTGGGAGAACAACAGAGTGTCACCAGTGTGAGCTGCTGCAGAACTTTATGATTTATTTATAAAGTATTACAACAATGAATTGATCATCTAACATGTTTAGTCTGACTACAGGAAATACAGAAGAAGTTCATCTTTTCAAACAGCTCATGGAGGCATCCAACAATCCTGAACTCTTTTAAAGGATCCATGAGTATCTCATGTAAAAAACATGATGGAGTTCAGGATCAAATTGTGACATTATCGTTAAATCAACAGTTTATTATTTATGACTGCAGCAGGTCACAGAAATACAACCACCATGATGATGTCACCATCCATCGCCATGTGTCACTGAGGACATCGTCCAACACTTCCTGTCCGTTTGACTCTGTCTGAAAAGTGCCCAGTCACAACGAAGGAGTCCTCTCCTCTCTCTCTCTCTCTCTCACACACACACCTACACACACACACACACACACGCACACACACTCTGAACGGGAAAAGCCCATTAGCAGTGGCCTGCTGGTGTTTACTGAGACTCTCTACAGTCTGCTGCTTCTGGAGTCAATCAGAGGACACCACAGTGTGTGTGTGTGCGTGTGTGTGTGATGGGTGGGGATAAAATGGCCGCCACTATAACATCCTGCTCTGTCATTCACACACAGCTGCTGCAGACAGGCCCTACTGCAGCTGCTGCTGTTGCTAGGCAACGGCTCAGTGGTTTCCCATGGTGACAGAGAGTAGAGATGATGATGGAGGAGAGGAGCTTCCATTCACAGAGAGCAGACAGGGAGAAGGAGGAGGAGGAGGTGAGGAAGGCTTCTGCTCTTCTCTCTGTAGACACCAATAATTCATGAGTTCTGTAGTAACGGCTGCAGATGAATATTAATGAATGTGTGTGTGTGAGAGTGTGTACGTGTGTGTGTGTGTGCGAGTGTGTGGGTGAACCTCTTCTTTTATTTTGTCCTTGCGATTATTTTCTCACAATCTTGCCAGTTGAAAAATAGACATTATTTTTTCTTTAAAAAATTTGTCAAACCGATGAATCGATTATCAAAATAGTTGACAATTAATTTAACAGTCGATTAATCATTGACAGGAGGAGAATCTGAAAGTGATTTTTTCTTTCCTACATAGTGAGCTCACTGTCCTCCACACAGGATCGTCTACATCATGAGGACGGAGGAGTGAGTGATGTCAGACACACTGTGGGCATGTCAGGTTAAATTTGAGTCTAAAGTCAAACATGGTCGTATTTGGGCTAAATGTGTCCACATGGGGCAAAACTGGACTCATGAGACATGTGGGTTCAAATGGAATAACTGATTCTTCTTAAGCCCCGCCCCCTTTTTTGGCCATTTTGAGAACAACATCCAGGTACTTGCAGTGCCGTTTGTTTTGCTGTAAATGTTGACGTGAACACACTTATGGACTCAAAACAGGAAGTGTAACTACAGAAGTAGGTGAATTGAAACACAGCTTAGCTAACTAGCTAGCTAAACTGCATTCGTTAGCTGGTTACATCTGATAGCTAATGTTTGCAAAACACTTGCTAACTAGCTAGCTAAGCTACATCAGTCATTAGCGGGCTAGTTACACCTGTGTTTTGCTAATGTTAGCTACCTTCAGACGTGAATGTGTCTTTTTTTGCTTTGTCCTCAAGCGACGTGTTTGAACAGCCTTCAAAATGTCAACCAAAAAAAAAAAATTCCAACAGAGACGAGTCGAACACATAATCGATTGATCGAGGTTCTGCTGGATACCAAACTGTTGTTGGAGCATTAGGCCAAAAGTGTGTAAATGTGGCTAAATGTGAACCCAGGTACTGTGGGGCTACTCGGGAGCATTTTATAGAAATGTAATTAACTTTTTGAATCACTGATCAAAATCATTCACGTTCAGTTTTAGTTTAGTAAAGTTATGAATACGTATAAAGCGTCAGGTAAGATCTGTGATCAGGTTTTGTTGGAACAGCGTCAACTCAACCAATCAGAGACAAAGAAACGTTTATCAGTTTATCAGATGCTGTTTTTTCACGAGTAAACCTGCTAAAAAACAGGCGACTGACGTCTCCCCCACCGTCAGTAAACCAGTTTGTCCTTCCCTTTTTTTCACCAACACGCCATAAGAAACATTAGTAAACAGCAGAGAGCAGCGACGCTCACTGTTTTATATTTTTGACTTCAGTTTGTCCTTCAAACTCAACGTGACTCGTTTGGAACCAACAGACGGAACGCGAGGATGAGAAGTTACATACAAAGACGACGAGCAGTCAAGGTTGCGCCGGAAAAGTGGTGAAAATGGGTGTTTCCTGATCAGAGCTGGAGCCAATAAATGTCTACTACCGCAGAGTCATGTGACCTGGGACTGAATGCTGACTGGCCCTTTTCACAGTGACGATAAAAGCCAGATGTTGGTGTGTTTTCTGTCCAGCTGTGTGTGTGTGTGTGTGTGTGTGTGTGTGTGAACGCTGCAGCAGCCGCGGGAAGAGACACAAATCTGGCCGACTGCATCACACAGAGACACTGGAGGTGTCAAAGTGGGGGAGGAGGGGAGGAGGGTTAGTGAGGGATGTTGGGAGAAAGACAGTGCTGACATCATCGTCTGTAAACGGCGTTGACATCGTGAGACGATGAACCACAGACACAGCACGCACGCACGCACGCACGCACCACACACACACACACACACACACACACACACACCACACACAGTGACCTCATCACCTCCAGGTCAAACAAACATTGTTAATTTAAACATTTTACAGACTCAGTGATGACATCATCATCACGTCTTCTGTCTCTTTGTTTCAACCAGGGGGCTGGTAACCACAGCAACCACAGCATCCTGCATGGCAACGGAGAAGGAGGGAAACACACTGCAGTGATGTACAGAGAGACAGACAGACACACAGACAGACAGACAGACAGACAGACTGAGAGACAGAGAGACAGACAGACAGAGAGACAGATAGACAGACAGACAGACAGACAGACAGACAGGTCCATGTGTGACTGTTATCTGATACTGTAATTTCTAACTTTGATACAATAATGAAATAAAAATATAAATATTAGCAGCTTCAGATGCTCAGAAACATCCCAAAACTACTGAAATAATTTGATTTTAAAAGTTCCTTGGAACATCACAAGAGTACCATAATATAATAATAAATGTTGTAAATAAATAATGATAATAACAATAATGTAAATAATAACAGTCAAAGGAGTAATTTTTTGAGCTAAAGTGATCAGATCAAATGGAAGTTTCTGCCTTTTGCTTTGGTATGATCCAATATTTTTTGGTACACTCTGCAAAGGCAGAATACAGGAACTTCCAAATAAGGTCAAAGGTCAAATCAGAGGTCAGGATTAATATGTATTAACAATAACCTGATATAAAGATATAAAAGTGACACATAATTATCTGCCATTGATCTGTGTACAATGATGCAGATAAAAAACAAGAACTGAAACTTGTTTACCAACCACTCGTTTATCTTGTCTCATCAGTCAACAGACACAAACATGTTGGTCACCAGGAGATTTTTTAATAAGTGAACCAGATAATATAAAAATATATTTATAATTCCTCATGTAAATGTTCTCCCTGTGTGTTTTTGTGGTTTCGTTCTGTTTTATTCTGTAACTGTGATGCTCACAGACTGATAAAACAACATACTACACTTCTACACGCTGGTTATTGATGTATTTAATGATATTTGTTTTGTTTGGTAGTGTTATTTTCTCTAATATGCTCCTTTGTTGTAGTATTTTTGTAATTTTTTGTAGTATGTGAGTTGTTATAGTCTGTTTTCAATGTGTTTTTAAATGTTTTGCATTTTCAGAAATGCTTTGCTTTGGCAACGTTACGTCATGTCAATAAAGTAATTTGAATTTAACTGGAACAAAAACGACTGATTGATTGGAAGAATCTCAGTGGACTGATGATTGACAACTAATAATCGATCGAGTGGCTGATCAGATCTGAGCATTCACTTGTCATTTGGTTGGTGGACAAAAAGGTTCATTTTGCACCCTGGATGAACATGAGTCAGACTGCTGATACTGATCAATAAAGACAATCAGAAGCGTGTGTGTGTGTAAACCAGGGGTACAACAGATCACAGTTGTTCTGTGTCCTGTACAGATCATAAGATCATGATATTTATTGAAACTTTGGTGATATCTGCTGTCAGAACTGAGCACGCATGCATGCACGCAGCACGCACGCACGCACGCACGCACGCACGCACCACACACCACACACACCCACAACACCACACGATGGGGACTCCAGGGTAATGTGATTTCTAAGGAGTCACACTGTGTACATTAGCATGCACGCAGTGAGCTGCTGCACTGAGCCAAGGGCACCTTAACCATCACACACACAGATTCAGTCCAGGTGTGTGTTGTCGCTCACAGAAAAATCTGCAATGCAGCAAGAAACCAAAACCACTGACAGATACTACAGACACTACAACACTCAGACACTACAACACTCAGACATACAGATATACATACACTCCAGACACTACAGACACTTCAGACACTACAGACACTTCAGACACTACAGACATTTCAGATACTACAGACACTCCAGAACTACAGATACCACACACACTCCAGACACTCCAGACACTTCAGATACCTCAGATACTACAGACACTTCAGATACTACAGAAACTACAGATACTACAGACACTACAGACACTTACAGATACTCAGACACTCCAGACACTACAGACACTTCAGATACTACAGACACTCCAGACACTTCAGACACTTCAGACACTACAGACATTTCAGATACTACAGACACTCCAGACACTACAGATACTACACACACTCCAGACACTACAGACACTTCAGATACCTCAGATACTACAGACACTACAGACACTTCAGATACTACAGAAACTACAGATACTACAGACACTACAGACACTTCAGATACTTCAGACACTACAGACATTTCAGATACTACAGATACTACAGAACTACAGATACTACAGACACCACAGATACTTTAGACACTACAGACATTTCAGATACTACAGCTGCTACAGACACTACAGACACTTCAGATACTACAGACACTACAGATACTTCAGACACTACAGACACTTCAGATACTACAGACACTACAGATACTTCAGATACTACAGACATTTCAGATACTACAGACACTACAGACACTTCAGATACTACAGACACTACAGATACTGCAGACACTACAGATACTTCAGACACTACAGACACTTCAGATACTACAGATACTACAGACACTACAAATACTTCAGATACTACAGACACTTCAGATACTACAGACACTACAGAAACTACAGACACTACAGATACTGCAGACACTACAGAGACTTCAGACACTACAGAAACTACAGATACTACAGATACTACAGACACTTCAGATACTACAAACACTTCAGACAATTCAGATACTTCAGATACTTCAGATACTACAGACACTACAGTTACTACAAACACTTCAGATATTATAGATACTACAGACACTACAAACACTACAGATACTACAGACACTACAAACACTACAGATACTACAGATACTTCAGATACTACAGACACTACAGATACTTCAGATACTACAGACATGTCAGACACTACAGACACTTCAGATACTACAGACACTCCAGACACTACAGATTCTACAGAAACTACAGATACTAAAGAAACTACAGACACTTCAGATACTACAGACACTACAGACACTTCAGACACTACAGACACTTCAGATACTACAGACACTACAGATACTACAGAAACTACAGATACTACAGACACTTCAGACATTTCAGATACTACAGACACTACAGACACTTCAGAAACTACAGAAACTACAGACACTTCAGACACTACAGAAACTACAGATACTACAGACACTACAGATACTACAGACACTTCAGACACTACAGACACTTCAGAAACTACAGATACGACAGACACTACAGATACTGCAGACACTTCAGATACTGCAGACACTACAGACACTACAGATACTACAGACACTTCAGATACTACAGACACTTCAGACACTACAGACACTACAGATACTACAGACACTTCAGATACTCCAGACATTTCAGATACTACATACACTACAGACACTACAGATACTTAAGATACTACAGACACTTCAGACACTACAGATACTACAGACACTTCAGACATTATAGATACTACAGACACTTCAGATATTATAGATACTTCAGACACTACAGATTCTTCAGATACTACAGACACTACAGATACTACAGACACTTCAGATACTACAGACACTACAGATACTACAGACACTTCAGATACTACAGACACTTCAGACACTACAGATACTACAGACACTTCAGACACTTCAGAAACTACAGATACGACAGACACTACAGATACTGCAGACACTTCAGATACTGCAGACACTACAGACACTACAGATACTACAGACACTTCAGACACTACAGACACTACAGATATTATAGATACTACAGACACTACAAACACTACAGATACTACAGACACTACAGATACTTCAGATACTACAGACACTACAGACACTTCAGACACTACAGACACTTCAGACAGTTCCGATACTACAGACACTCCAGACACTTCAGACACTACAGAAACTACAGATGCTACAGACACTACAGACACTTCAGACACTACAGATACAACAGACACTTCAGATACTACAGACACTACAGACACTTCAGATACTACAGACATACGACCTTCAGACACTGGAGAAACTACAGATACTACAGACACTACAGATACTTCAGACACTACAGACATTTCAGATACTAAAGACACTACAGATACTACAGACATTTCAGATACTACAGACACTGCAGACACTGCAGACACTTCAGATACTACAGACACTACAGAAACTACAGACACTGCAGTGAACTGCTGCTCCTGTAAGTTTGACTTCAAACATCAGCAGCTCAGACTGAAGTTCTCCAGTAGAACAATAACTCAAACTGCAGATTTGACAAAAAGATTTGACTGTTTCTTTTCTTTGTGTCTGCAGCATCATTTATTTCTCTGTGGAACAAAAGAAAAAGGCAGGAACTTTTTACTTGTCAAAAATAAATTACAATCATTTAAGTGACGTTAAAGACGTCCTTTGTCATTTGGACAAATCTCGTCTCTCAATGTGTTTATTTTGGTCAAAATTATAGTAACTACAAAAATCTGCAGAGAAACGGCGACAAACCAGCGAAACTTCAGTTCCTGTGTTCTAACATGTCAAATATCTTCAAGGAATATGTCGATTATGTGCATCGTATGACTGTTTATAACAACATCATAGATGAATATTAAAATAAGAGCAGAGTCAGAACTCTGAGACTCACCTGAGACTCTGATCACAGCTGTGAAAATACATTCAAATCAATCAGTGTCAGAATATTTGATCAGAAAAGTTTTTTTTTCTTTTAAGATTATATTTTTTGTCTTTATTTTTTGATAGTGACAGCTGAGAGAGAGAGAGAGAGAGAGAGAGAGAGAGAGAGAGAGAGGGGATGACACGCAGCAAACGGGAATCAAACCGGCGGCTGCTGCAGAGACTGACAGCTTCAGTACAAGGGGCGCATGCTCCAACTGAGCTACAGAGACACCCCTATCAAACAAGGTTTGATGGTGTTTAATATTTGAGGACGTAGTTGAGAAACTTTTTCTGATATTTTATGGCCCAAACCACTAATTAATTATTGGAAAAAATTGTTAGACTGATCACTAGTTTGTGAAAACAGGTGGAGCGCACGGTCACACCTACGTTGCCACAGAATTCATTCATTATTGATTAATTTCATGGCCCAAACAATTAAAATTTCAAATATTCTGCCCGGTAAATGTGAACATTTTGAAAAAATTGTATTTTATTTTGAAAAGCACTGTATTTTATTTTGAAAAGTACTGTCTTATTTTGAAAAACACTGTATTATATTTGAAATACAACTGTATTTTGAAAAGCACTATGTTTTACTTTGAAAAGCAGCATATTTTATTTTGAAAAGCAGTGTGTTTCACGTCAGTGGGTCTTGATGATATCCGGAGGCAGAATAACGTGTTTGTTCTCTGACGGTCAGAAATTACTAATAACAAATATTGATAATCAGACTAAATGAGCTGTAAAATATCAACACATCATTCAAACCTGCTGCTGCTGCAGCCAATGAAATCACAGGACACACAGTGTGCACAGGAAACACAAAGATCACCTCCCCGAAAACATTTCAAAATAAAGCTCTGAGTCAGAAAGAGAGAAAAGTCATGTGACGTCAGTGAAAAGGTTCATATCAATGGAATTTATTACAACGGACTCAGCTCCAAGGCACGTTACAAGATCAAATGTGTTTCAACGTTATTTTAATCTACAGGAACAGAAACGAGTAGAAAATAAAAACAGAAGCAGGCCGACACGTTCACTCCGTCTAACCGTAAATATGTTTAAAAAAAAAAGGAAAACAAGTCTGACAATAAAGCTTTTATTGCAGTAAGAAAATTAAAAAATTAACTTTGAATTTAAAAAAATCACAAAAATCAATTTCATACTTTAAAAAAAGTCAAAAAACATTCTACAAAAATTAAAGAAATAGTTGAAAACTTGTATAAAAATAAAAAACTGTAAGTTTTTTACAGACACATGATTTTATAAACGGACCGTCTCACCCTCTGAACCTGTCTGTCTGTTTACACACTGACCACGTCACTGGTCACACCTCCGTCACCGTGACGACGACACAAACACTCTGTTCTTTGTTTACATCCACATGTAGAATATTTATATGTTCATCCTGCAGCCAGTCTTTAGCACAAGTCTGTCAAACTGATCGTCTGATGTCCCGTCTGTCAGTGGAGCGATCTTCATCACCGTCATCATCAACATTCACACGCTCATTCATTTTCTTTCTACAAACTGATCCTGATGAAGACGTTTCTGCTCGCTGTAAACCAGACGGCCGAGGAGAGGATGAAGAGGAGTCGACATGTTTCATCTGATCATATATAACATCAATTTAAACCATCGTTCAAACTGTTTTTAAACATTTAAAATGTGACATGTTTCTTATTTTTGCTCATCGTCTCAGTAAAAAAGTCCGTTCGACTTGTTTCGACCAAGTCTTTCATTGAGAGAAAAAGCTGTTTATGAGTTCGAGATTTTGCTTCTTTGTGGAATATTTATTTATATTTTTGTATATTTTGTCACAGGCTCTGAAAAGAACACATTAGTCATTGTTATTGATGCTCTGTGCACTTTTATTTTGTGCTGTTTTGAGTTTGAGCTCCAAAAAGATTCTGCTTCTCTGTGGAATGTCCTGCTGGTGCACTTTACACATATTTTATAGAAATATTTTTAGATTTTTTGTAATTCTGAGCCTTTTTGATTTAAGGTTAGTTAGAACACTCAGAACAGAGTGAAGTTTTGTTCTCGTTCTGGAACAAGCTGCCTTCTAATGAATTATAACAAAAAAAAAAAAAAAATCAACCCAAAAGTTTTCACTTGCGTAAAAGCATAGCAACAAGCGTCACAATTTTTTGGAAAAGCTGCTGTGAAATCAGATGTTTTAGGCCACAACAGTCCCAAAAAAGACCCGAAATCCTGAACTTGCATCAACATGATCCCATTCGATCATTTTCTGCTGTAACAGTTGTTCAATTTCAGGCTCAAATATTGATAATTATTATTTTTGAAATTAAAATATGTCTCAAGTGAAACATCCAGATCACAGGAGCTGTAGCTTTTTGACATATTCTATTATGAGTGAAGCACTTTGGTTGCTATGGAGACGCCAGATCACGTTCTCCAGACGAGAGGGAACATCATCATTCTGTCTTAATGAAAAAGAAATTAAATTACACTAAAATTACTATTCTCACATTATCACGATATCAAAATAATTTCCATCTGATCTTTTCTGCTGGTTGTGCTGTCAGAGTGATCGATCATTTATCGATTATCCTCGTGTCTTTAAAACGTCCAAAGTGACAAAATGCTCCATTAGTTTCTGACGTGACGTCTTCAAATGTCTTATTTTGTCTGAACAACAGCACAAACTTTCCATACCGGACCACAAAATCAACATTCAAAGAGAACTTTTGAATCAGAACTTTAATCAGGACGGGAGGAGGCGGGGCATAATGTTGAAAAGTGGGCGTAGCATAACCAGATGTAGCATGCTGTTGCTAGTTTGTTTACTAAAGAAGCTCTTAAGAAGTGAGTGTTGTGATATTATTGGTGGAACCTGGTTGGTTCTAGCTGACAATTTTCTACTAAAAAGGAATCATAATCAGAGCTGCAGCCATTATTTTAATTGTTGATTATTTTCTCGATTAATTAATCCTGTCACAATCATGTCAGACCTTTTTTTTTCTGTAACAGTTATTTTCTTCATGGATTAATCTATCGATCATTTTCTGCACTCATCAATTTTTTATTTGGTCCATAAAATATCAGAAAAAATGTTGATCAGAGTCTCAAAGTCGGAGATGACGTCCTCAGACGTCTCAGAAAAATTCAGTTTAGTGTCAGAGAGAAGTAAAGAAACCAGCTTTTGACTCAAACCGATCAACTGATTATCAGAAATATTTGCAGCTCTATTTCTAATATTTTCTGTTGGTTTCTTCAGTAAAACATGTTGCATCTCCATCTTTCTGTGGGGACAGTTTGAGTCTGAACGAGGTGAATCAGGCCGTCAGGTGCAGAAATACTGAATCTGTATATTATATTTTGATGTGATTTTTCATTTTGGCCTTTTAAAACATATTAAATCCTGAAAATCCAGACACTTAAAGCTGCTCTCTTCACATTCAGCGTTTCAGACTAAAACTGGATCTCTGACCAACACGTCGAGACAGTAAGAGTTCATCTTTACATCTGATTTAATGTTTCTCAACCAGCAGAATCATTTTCTTCAGTTTCTGCAGGATTTCACTGTTGTTTTGAGGATTGTTGCAGCCGACGCCTCGTGCATGTTGTAATGATTTTAGATGTTTGTTTTTTCAAAGAAAGTGAAGTGAAAATTGCAAAAAAAGTTGTGATTTTTTTATTCTTCTCTTTTTTTGTAGAATTCATGAAAAATCAAAGGTTCCATGGAGAATGAAAGCATACTGTTCTAAGTGTTCTACTTCTGTTTTTTTGTTTTTTTTGTCTGTTTTTGATTCTTTGTCTTCTACTTTTCTCTTTTTATTGTTAAATAAATTGCTAAGTCTTGCTGTAAACGGGCCTGTGCTGTAAATCAGAATGACAAAAGATTCATGAAATTCTCTCAACAGAAAAAAACATCAAATGAATATTAAAATAATGTGTGTGGGGGGTTGGGGGGTGAGTTGGCTCATTCAGACGTACATGTCTGATTTTAGTGTGGGGGGGCCTTATTTCACAGGCTCATGTTGTTTTGGGCTATACTGGTTATTTAGTTAGTTTTTTATAGTTATTTATTTATATATTTATTTAAATTTTGTCTCCCAACACTCAACTTTTTGGGCACGATTAAAGCGCTACGTGGGAGACGGCTGTGATTGCTGGAAGTTGCGTGAAACTTGCAGCAACTGGACAAATTTGCAAGGTCGTGCAGAATTCACAGGGATCAGCTGAATTTGTGTTAATTAAAACTTCCTGGAGGGACTGATTAGTTTCTGTTTTAGTTGATGGACAGTCAATTTTCAGAGGAAACACCTCCAAAGAACTCAACACATAAAGTGTAAACTTGCAGAAATTTAGTCAAACAACTTTAAACAATTTAAGAAGTGAATGTTAAGACTTTTATTTTGTTGGCGTTCCTGCAGGTGGCTCAGTTTTTATAAACTCCTGTAAACTCTGATCACTGAAGATGAACTCTGTTATTTTGGACTCTAGTTTCTACACAGAGCTTCTGTCTCATCGCCTCGTATGAACTGGAGTCTGACATCACCGACGTTCAGACAACGTTCGGTCTGCATCCCTAATCTGGACCTTTAATAAACAAAATATTTAATAAAACAAACGAACAGAGGGAGAAACCGTCTCTTCATCTGGCTTTGAATGAGGCTGGATGACAAACTTATTATTCCCCCCAAATAAACAAAATTAGATTTTCATTCTTGATTTAAAAACATCTGATTTTGTTTTATTCTGTTTGAGACTGTGATGGTGTCGACCTGATCCTGTGTAACATTCAGCTCCTGCTTTTATTCTGAAAGATGAATATCAAACTCGTCCCTGTGATTTAATCTTTAAAGCCAACAGACCAAATCATCTGCAGGGATCATTTTCAGTGTCTCTACTGTCTTTGGACTGTTGGTTGGACAAAAGAAGACATTTGAGGACGTCACTTTGGACTCCTGGAAACTGAGATGAGCATTTTTCACAATTTCTGACATTTTATAGACCAAACAACTGATTGATTAGTGGAGAAAACGATTGATTAAACAGACTAAACAATTAAACAAAAAATAATTGGTACAGGAAAGGACTTAGAGTAAAATAACTTAATTGTTCTGAGTCATTTTTTAATTAAAAAAACACACAAATTCTCTGATTTCAGCTTCTTAAATGTGAATATTTTCTGGTTTCTTCACTCCTCTCTGACAGCAAACTGAAAATCTTTGAGTCTGTGGACAAAACGAGATGTTTGAGGACGTCATCTTTCAACATTTTCTGACATTTTATGGATCAAAAAGCATTTTTTGCATTTTATTTAAATGTAAATGAATCAAATAAATAAATAAAAATAAAAGCAACCCTGATACCATGATATTGATATTACAGCAGTGAGCACATCTGTTCAGGTCAAATTGATCTCTATAACCTGTTGATTATTATAATTATGGCTGCAACTATTGATTATTTTCATTGTTGATTATTTTCTTAATTAATCGATTAATTGATCCTGTCACAATCTTGTCAGTTGAAGAATAGATGTGGAGCACATGCAGGATTATTATTTTATCCATTTACGTCTCTTACCTCGTCTATATTTCTCCTTTTATTAAAAAAGAATAATCTGATGTCCTGATGTTTTTCACTGTAGTTTCATCTATGTAATCAATACTGATCAATAACATCCATCTATCAGCTTTTGATCAGTTCATCACTCCACTGACAGACAGACAGAAGAGTCTCGGCAGACTGGTGTGTGGGGTTTTTTGCAGTTTAAAGAGTCTCTTTGTCCTCCTTGTCCTCCTCATCCTCAGGGGTCTCTCTCCTTCTTCACTTTGACGTCTCCGGCGAGGATTGTGGCGATCTCGCCCTGCATGAAGGCCCAGGGGACGTTGGAGCCCAGCAGGGGACACTTGTCCCCGCTGGGACAGTAGACCTCCCCGGATGCCCCCTGGGCCTTGATGCTGTCTCTGGAGCACGGGAAGCAGAACTTGTGGTTGGGGACGGAGGGACACTGGACAAAGTGGGTGTCCTCCAGTCGCTCATGACAGATAGTGCAGCAGAGGGGACCGCTGGACGCCACCGGCGAGTCTGGGACGCTCTGCGCCTGCACCTGGTCCAGACCCCCCGAGGACAGTCCCAGGTCCCCGCTGCGGGATGACAAGCGTCGTGGTCCAGACACGGAGGCGGGGGACAGTGGGCTGCTGCTGGTGTGTCTGGAGGACGAGGTGGTAGAGTGGACAGAGTCCCGGTCCTTGCTGGGGGAGTTCCCGAGCGTGTCAGCGACGGACATGAGGGCTGCCATCGGGGACGGTCCGTTCTGAGGGGGGGCGGTGGACTCAGGGGGCGTGGTCCGGCCTGCGGACAGACCGGGGTGTCCCGGGCCCAGTCTCAGGGCCTCGCTCTGACTGCCGGTCCACTGTGGCCTCTGTTGGTCCTCAGAGTCCGGCTCTGGGGACGCCCTCCTCTTCCTCAGACCGGGTCTGGAGCTGCCGCCTGAGACTGGGACCTGTACCCGGCCTGGCAGCAGCAGAGAGGCGGGTAACAGGGGGTCCGTGTGGGGCTGGGGGAGCAAGTCCCCCCCTGCGGACTCCTTAAAGACCCGCAAGGACTCAGGTAGCAGGTCCCCCAGCAGCCTCCAGTCCCCGGAGCCGGGCTTCAGCTCGTACTCCAAGTACTTGAACCCCGAGGACAGGCCCCGGCCCAGGTCCTTCATGCAGTCCTGGTACATCTGCTTGGCAGCCCCTGAGGCACTGGAGAACACGGTCCCAGACCCGCTTGGGTACTCAATGAAGATCTTGAGTTCAAACTCCAGACCAGGCTTGGACACGGCGTCGAAGGCAAAGACTCGGCCCACCAGGCCATGGTCCTTCTTGAAGCGCACATCGAAGGGGGTGCAGGCGGACAGGGTCAGTAGGGTGTCCCGGACCAGCTTGGGTCTGCTGGACCACTCCTCCTGCCGGTTCCTCAGACTGTCCCCGAGCTCGGCCAGGGCCTCTGCATTCCGCTGCTTCTCCTTCAGGTCCCGGTCCTGGTCCGTGCTGGACACTGAGGCGGGCCGCTTCCCTGTGGGATCTGACAGACCCGCCTGTCCAGGCAGGACGCTCTGTGGTCCGGGTCTGCCAGGTCCAGGTCCATTCAGCAGGGTCTGAGGCAGCAGGTTCGGGGGAACTGGGGCCGACACCAGTCCACCATGGCCCCCCCTGCTCCTGGAGTTTGGACTCTGCCGGTTCAGCTCAGGGGGTCCGTCGTCCGGTTTGAACCCATTGGGTCCTCCAAGTCCGTTAGGCAGCCTGCCGTACTCGAACCGGACCCGGCTATCAGGATACCGGTCCAGACCAGGCTGGGCCTTTGGTCCATCCTGGTGCTGGTTCAGTGGTCCCCCCAGCTCCTTTAACCCCCCCTGGGTCTTCTGCGGCGGCGGTCCTCCAGGTCCAGGTCGGCCCTCCTGGAAGCCGTGAGCCCTCTTCAGGTGTCTGGCGGTCTCGATGACGAACTCGATCCGGTCTGCGCCTTCATAGTTCACACAGCCGCGACAGACCGGCTCCGAGAAGTCCCAGATCATGGCCCAGGGCATCCGGGGCAGGTCGCACAGGTAACAGGACTGTCTGCGGGATGAGGACACCGCCGGGGACGACATGCTCCCTCCGCTCAGATCCTCTGCCGCCTCCTGCTCCTGATCCGGCTCCTCCTGGTCCTCCTACTCCCGATCCGCCTCCTACTCGGTGGAGCCGCTCCTCAGCAGCCGCTCCGTCCGTCCGTCAGACTGCAGCAGTGACTCCTCTCAGCTTATTGTTCCTCCACCGTGTCCTCCTGCTGCTGCTGCTGCTGCTGCCGGAGCTCCGTGTGCTGCAGAGACGACGAGGACGATGAGCAGGAGGAGGAGGGGGTGAGGAGGGGGAGAGGGAGGGGGAGGGTCTGCGTTTTTTTCTCTGCATGCTTCACTCTGACAGAAGCTGAGGAATCTGGATTGTGTCCCCCCTCCTCCTCCTCCTCTCGAGGAATGCCACCTGGTAGAGTGACGTCATGGTCTCCTCCTCCTGCAGCTCCTCAGAGGAGGAGGCTGAATCAGGCTGTGCTGTTACTATGGTTCTGATTGTGTAGATTTCTGTCCTCTGTTGGAGCTCAGCAGGTGGTGCAGACCTACAAGAGTCTCTGTTATGTTCTCACTGTCATAAAAATACAGTTTGTATTCTGTCCAGACTGTCCGTACGAGGGGACGGTCAGCTGTCGTCTACTTGTCCAGCAGCACTGTGTCGCCTTCTTGGCAGGAACATGTTTGGAAGATGAATCTGAGGTGTTTTTGAACATGATCAGACGTATGCAGGTGAAGACAAAACACAACACTGACCACACACACATCTTCTGCATGTATAAATATAAAAACCTAAAAACACGATAGCTGTGGGAACAGCCTTCAAACGGAAGAATTATATCTGTTCTGCATCTTGAGAGTTGCAGCACTAAAAAGATGAGAAGCTGCAAAAAATCTCCTGAGGTCAAGACGTGACTGGAAACAGCGGAGGACAAACTGTGTATAGTACAGAAAAGGTGACCTACAAAATCAATACGTTCTTTAACTTCAGTGAAGGAAAAGGACTGAGGATATACTATATAAACACTAATGAAATATTACTTGGATAATGTTTTGAGAAGAAGTTTTTAATCAAATTATAACAGAACACTGTCGCAGCAGGAGCCCAGTTTCTATAATGAAACACAAGAGCCTTTTTTCTTTTCTCATTTCTGTTATGTGTATAACATTAAAGTATATGAATGTATAGACATGTACGTACTGTATCCTGTGTAGGTGTGGGGATGCTGGGGATGAGTAGAGATGTGTATGGATGCATAGAGATCTGTAAGGGTGCGTAGGGAGGAACAGAGATGTGTAGAGGGTGCATAGGGGTGTGTTGGGGTGTGTTGCGGCACATACAGGATGTGGAGGAGAACAGAACATCTCCTCAGACAGGACATGTATGTTTCTTCCATAAGAACGATGGTGTAAAGACGAGGTGGAGGGACACAGTTTGACAGATCAGTTTGTCTTTTGATGCTATTAATTTATATCAGTTTTGTTTCTATGTATTTATTGATCTCATTTTTCTTTGAGTTGTCTTGTCTGTTCTACATGAGTCACTCTAGAAAGAACATGTTCTGTGTCATCTGTATGACTGACGTGTATACTGGAAGATAAAAAGATGACTGTGGTTCTGTGTTTAAAATAAACTGGCAGATGCATCATGTGTCTGTGTCTGTGCAGACGCTGCTGGAGTTGGATGATTTTCTGCTCATTGTTTATCTGGTATCGTTCCTTGTATTTACTTATTATTAAATGTGAATGCAAGACATCTGAAGGAGCCTGTAGCTGAAGGAGGTGTGACTGTTTGCTGCAGAGACATGAAGAAAAAAACACATCTGTGTGTTGCTAGGCAGATTTCAGCAGCTCTGCCCCCCCCCCCTCCCCCCAATCCCCCTCTCTCTCTCTCTCAGTGTGCAGTGAGCCTCGATTGCCCGGCTCAGGACGGTCGTTTCCTCGTCTTTGTGTTTCTGTCGTCGGCTGAAACAGATCTCAGGTTCTCCAACATAAGCGGACAGAAAATTGTGATTGATCAACAGGAAATTAATCTGTTTTAATGAGCCAATAATCAGTTATTTGTTTTATCCACTGTGATGATGTTCTGTGTCGGTGAAGTGAAGCTCTTTGTGTTCTCCAGGGCTGTAAAAAACAATTAATTCCACTGTTGATTAATCTGTTAATTAATTAATCAATCAAGTCACAGTCCTGTCAGAGGTTGAAGAAGAGGTCCAAACATCATTCTCTTCAATAATCAATCTGGTCTTTGGTCCATAAAATGGTGAAAAATGTAATATAAAAGTAATGAAATGTAACCTGACTACTTTGTGCTACTTTTGGATTACCTCAAGATAAAATATGGTGAAAGTGTGTCGACTAATATAATGATTCTAATGACTGTTTTCTCAATTAGTCGATTAGGTATTTGGTCCATAAAATGGTGAAAAATGTTACAAATCTGCAACTAAAATAAATAAAAATGACTTTTTTAAACACTACAGATTAAAATATCTGTCTCTGTAAAGACCAAACTGACAGACGCTCGTCTCCTCCACAAAACGTTTGTCACTGCGCTGCATTATTATAAGTCATGATGAAGAGTCCAGACTCTGTCTCTCCTCTTCATCTCCTCGGTGTGTGTCTGTGTGCAGTTTGCTGTCTGCTGTGGTCTAAAACATCCTCACTGATGTAAATGATCCTGCTGCATTAATACAAAAACATGAATATTTCATCATTATATATACTGAGCTGAATAAAGGTGAGGATTTTTCTCCTCAGAGGACAATATTTTATTTTTCATTTGACAAGATTGTGACAGAATCAATTAATCGATTAATCATTTTGAATCATTTTTTAATTTAAACCACAGAACTGTACAGTAACATCAGGATTCATCATCAGTAAAGTTTTTATATCGGTCGGTACTTCACACACTTGCTCCCCCTCCCTCCCTCCTCTCTGCAGCTCGTCTCTCCACCCTCACCATTATGATTGATCGGCATGAAATAATTAAGGATTTAAAAGTACATAAATCAGACTTGTAGTAAAAAAAAAATCACGCACCACAGACGTGTACATTAATAACCTGATTCATGATCATAAAAACTTTTTCTATCACATTGACACATCTGTCCATATTCTCACGCTCTCTCTCTCTCTGCTGTGGATCAGACTTATTTTTACTTTTACCTGGTTTCAGGTGGAGCTGCAGCTCGATCAGCACTCGCTCGTCTCACTCCTCTTATACTTCTGTTTCTTTGCACTGAGCCAGTTTCCTAAACAGACAAACCTGTTTACATTGTCGGGTGACAGAAACTCGTGTCTTCACGACTACGAGCTGATTCATTTACGGCTGCTGATTCAAACTATTGATCAGGCCAATATAACAGAACGTGTCTTAATCGCACGTCAAAAACATTAGTGGCGTTAAAAGGAATTTGTGTTAACGCATTATTATTGCGTCAACTTTGACAGTCCAAACGTGTGAAAAAAGAGAATTTGGACTTTATTTTCTAAAAAGAAATGACAGAAAGCGATTAATCGGCGAACAAAATAGTTGGCGATTACTATAATAATTGATTAATCTGTATTGCTCTTGACTGTCGGTTGATGTTCAAACACATTTGAACGCATGTAGAGACGAAGAAGAATCAGTCAAACGCAGAGTGGCGTAAAGACAGGATGGGGGTTAACGACTGATGCATTCTGGGAGAAGCAGGGAGTCCAAGTTATCAACCCGCTGACATCAAACCACCAAGGGTTTAATGTCGGCTGCTGGGCTCAGTGCCAGCTGCATACAGACACACACACACACACACCACTCCAGCGTGCCTCTGATGGATACCTTCTGTGTTGCCATGGCAACGCGCCTGGCAACCGTGCAGTGAGGAGGAAGCTGCTGAATACATGATGAGCTGCAGCGGCTGACTCTCTCTCTCTCTGAATGATTATGCAAATCAAGTGACACACACACACACACACACACAGAGCTGCTGCAGTGTTTCTACACTCTGATGGTTTAAATAAATCCTGAATGTTTTGTCTCAGTGACTCACTGATGGTAATAATAATAAAAATTATAGCTGCTGCGCATCAATGGTCGGGGCCGGGCAATTTTAGGCAAGGGATAACAGTGAAAAGTGTTGTTTGTGTAAAGTGTATTTTAACCTTAGTAGTCTCTAATCCACATAGCATGATGCCTGAACATAAGACTTTCACATTAGAAAGTCCATCCTGCCTTAGCTGAGGCTCGAACTCACGACTTCTGACACTGAAGTCCGTCTTTTATCTCACTGAGCTAATTGACCAGTGACAGTTCATGTGTGGCTTCACAAATTGACTAAGCCAAGGATCAGGGTGCCAGGCAGCAGCCATCCATGCCATGGAAAAGCAAATTTCAAAGTGAAAGTTCCAAAGCTGTAGCACATATGGTTGATTTGTTGTGAATTTTCAAAGTTTTGAAATTTAGAGGCTTGCTGTAGCGCCACCATCAGGACTATTGTCTTGTGTTTCCAGTTGAGGACATCTGGCATGGGACTGGACCTTTGTGAAAAGTTTGGGTAGATTTCTCATATGGAAATGTTGTACAAGCTGAGGCTTGAACTCACAACCTTCAACACCAAGAACCATCCTCTATCTCACTGAGCTAATTGGCAAATGGAAACACCACTTGTAGCTTCACAAATTGACTAAGCCAGTCACCTGTGTGCAAGACAGCAGCTGTTAGCATGTAAAGGCAGATTTCAAATGGCTGTCAAAAATTCAGTTATTGAGACAAAAATCCCAAAATACACAAATTGCATCTAGACAGCATGGAGATGTTGGTCATTAGTTTTTAACAATGATTTATTGGCTCCAAAAGTGAAAAACTGATGTTTAAAAATGACATTTTTGCATTGACTCCAATTGTTCGCATGAGAGTGAAATTCAAAATGCTGTAAAAAATTCAGTTTTTGAGATAAAATTCTGATATTTTCCAAACATCATCTACCATGACTCCAAAATTTTGTCATTTTTTTTCATGAACATTGAAAATGTATTTAGCAAGAATTTGCAAGTATATGTTTATAATACCGTTTACAGTCAAACATTTTGATGCACTGTAGGCTCAATTTTTGATAAATCAAAAATCTGTGTGGATCGTTTGTGTAGGACAGTCTGAAGATGCTCTGTAGCAAGTTTGGTGTCAATTGAGCAAAAATTGTGGGAGGAGATAGGTTTAATAAGTTTTACAGTTTTTGAACAAAACAGAGTGATGGACTTCATAATTTGCAATAGGTTTACAAAAGTTTCTTCAGTATTGGGGCTACATTTTGGTGAAAGTTGTAAATCTGTAGCACATATGGTTGATTTGTTATGAATTTTCAAAATTTTGAACTTTAGAGGCTTGCTGTAGCGCCACCATCAGGACTATTGGCCTGTTTTTGCAGCTGAGGCAATCTGACATGGGACTGGACCTCTGTGCAAAGTTTGGTCATTTTTCACGCATGGGAAGTAGGATTTCCTCGAAGAAGAAGAAAGAAAGAAGAACATGCAGGATTACAATAGGGTCCTGGCAGCTTAGGCTGCCCGGCCCCTAATAATAATGATAATAATAATAATAATAATAATAATAATAATAATAATATAACAGGTGATAACAATTAATTGATGATTGATTAATTCATCGTGAAAAACGGATGTAAAATTGAATCGATCTCCTATCAAATAAACGTGAAACATGAAGCTCTTCATATGTTTCACAGGCTACACTCTCAGAAATAAGGGTTCCAAAAGGGTTCTTCCTGAAGGGCTGTGGTTCTACCCAGAACTATTTGAAGAAAGGGTTCTTTGTAAGACTAATGGTTCCACTAAGAACCCTTTTCGTCTAAAGAACCTACTGTATTTTTTATAAGAAAGAGTTCTTCAAGGATTGTTGAAATCCTTTGACTTCAGACAGTGTCACTGGTGAAACTCTGCTGTTGTCATAGAAACAGATCATAAGATTGTGATATTTATTGAAACTTTGGTGATATCTTCCACACACGCACGCACGCACGCACGCACGCACGCAGCACGCACGCACGCACGCACGCACGCACACACGCGCACACACACACACACACACACACACACACACACACACACACACAGAGCAGCTCTGTGTCTGTCTGTGACTCAGTGTGTCTGTTGGCTGTTACTCGTGTCTTCTAACCAATCAGATAGCGCTGTGGGCGGGACATTGAGCCAGACTACAGTGTGTAGTAGTGCAAACCTTTAACACCTTGTACCACCTCAAAAAATATTGAGCCACCATCATGACCAGTGTTAAAATATATTAGCATAAACTGACCTGATTCAGCTGCAGACAGTTCACAAAACTGATCTCATATTTATTATGTGATTTTATATTTCTTCATTTCATTCTCAAATATTTATGACATTCCTCCACATACCACTAAACAGTTATCATCATTATTACTATTATTATTATCATTATTATATTTACCATTATGTTACAAATAGTTCCTACATGAAACTGCTCACAAAAAGGTGTTTGGATTATCTTGAGTAACCAGGTCAGGATTTATATAAAGAGATGTTGGTATTTTTGTCTCTTTGAGCTCCACAAGCTCGGTGTCATTTAATTCCATTATATTAGAGAGAAGGCAGACATCTCTAAAACTCAGCTCACACCGAAACTATCTGGATGGATAAACAGCTCTACAGTTGAGAGGACAAATGTGTATTTTTGGTTTTTGAGGTGAACTGTCCCTTTAAGCTGTAGTGTGATGTTATTTTCAGCAGCAGATTCTGTCTATGTTTAATAAAACACCCACCCCACCCCCATCACCTGGTTTGCTCTGGCCATCGGTCATGGCAGGGTGTTTCCATGGCAACTGGGCCAGTCTCCATGGCAGCAGCAGCAGCCGCAGCAGCTCTGGTTGCCGTGGAGCTCGGCTGCTGGTTGTCAGGGACGTTTTCTGATGGAAAGAGAAGGAAACACAGCAGTGTGAGTCAGTAGGACACAGAGAAGACACTTCCCGTCTCTGTCTGTCTGATCCACAGCCTGTCCACTCATCAACTAATGTCTCAGTGACCTGATGGGGGCATCAAAGGAAAGGTCAGAGGTCACCAAAATCATTCACACAGATCCTCTGAAGAGCCACAATGTTCACACACACAAGCCTACACATACACATGCAGCCATCAGCCATCTTTCTTTTCACACACTCCCTCTGTCTCACACATGCACACACACGCACGCATGCTGCACGCACACAGTTATTCTTCAGCTCGGCACACTGAGTTAGAGAACACTGTTTGTGTTTTACTTAGATTATCTTTATTTTTATATACATATATATGTATATGTATGTATATGTGTGTGTGTACATATATATATATATATATATATAAATGAAACTAGCGCTTGTCCTTAGCTCAATGCTAACACATAATGGGAATTCCCACTGAGGTGCTAACAGAAATTAGCATCACAGTAATATAAATTAGTCCCTGCAGGAAGCTGCGATCACAACAATTCATGCAAATTCAACCAACCCCTGTGAATTCTGCTCAACCTTGCGATTTTGTCCAAACTCCACAAAGTCTGACCAATCATTGTCGTTTACCACGAGCTCCACATATGTTTTTATTTTGTCACAGATTCTGACAAGAATATATCTGTCGTTGTTATTGACATTTATCAACGCCGTGTACTTTCAATTTATAATTTTTTGCTGTTTTTGAGTTTGAGCTCCAAAAATACTTGATTTCTGTGTGTCACCTTCTTCAGTTACACATGAAGCAGATTTTACTAATTTTAGTAATTCTGAGCCTTCTTGGTGAGGTTAATTACAGGACAGAGTGTGGTTTTATTCTCCCTGGAACAAGCTGCCTTTGATTTGTAATGAATTATAGAAAAAAATCAAAACTTTCTTTTGCAATTTCCTCTTGGTCCTGCAATTTCAAGGAGGAGGACGAGGAGGACTAGGAGGAGGAGGAGGACAAGGAATGGAGGAGGAGCAGGAGACGAGGAGGAGGACGAGGAGGAGCAGTGTTTCCCCGAGCTTTTTTGCTTTGGGAGGAGGGGATATGGGTTGTGGTGGGGGGTGGGGGGGTCACATTTAAAATTTTTTTTTTTAATTTTAGCAATTCATTTATTCATTCATTTATTTATTAATGCATCTATCCATCCATCCATCCATCCATCCTCATTAATTCACTCACCAAGTTCAGTCTTGTACAGCCATGCAGAGTATCTTAAGTCTGACAGCCATGCTGGATCAAAGCCAGACTGACGGTGGTGACCCGTCTGCAGCTTCTTACTACGTGTCTCGGTGGGAGGGCTGGAACAGGTGTGTTTAGTACTAGTTGTGGCCATGTTAACCGGGGCAGGGGATTGGCAAGCGCTGTGGTCGGGGCTGGGAGAGATGCTCTCATTTAGGCTAGCACCCACCGTAGAGTTAGCTGTGCTCCCCGCCTCGCCACGTATGGTTCATTTAAAAAATGCAGAGATTTTTGCCTGGGGGGCGAACGTTTGGGGAACCTCCAGTCATCCATTAATAATTTGTTTGTTTGTTGTTGATTTTTTTTTTTTTACCGTAGGTAATGTCGGCAACACTCTCTATCCTCCGCTCTCTGAGTGTGGGTGGGTGTGTCTGTACCGGTGTGAGTGCACGTGTGTATGTTGTGAGAGAGGAGCGAGGGGGGAGCCCCTCCCGTCACAGAGGAGAGAAGAAATGCATTTTAATGAATGTAATGAAACGATAGCGACGCATTAGACTCTGAAATTGCGCAAATTAGAGTTAGCTTTTTTTATTTGATAAAAAGAATGCCTGTTATAGGCCCTTTTGATTAAAATAAAAATTAAATGATGGATTTTTTTTTTAAAAATCTATGACTTGAATTTCTGGGTGGGGATCCTGTTGGCAGGGCGGGGGTGTCTGTTGAATACACTATAGGGGAAACACTGAGGAAGAGTAGGCGGAGGACAAGGAGGACTAGGAGGAGGAGGACGAGGAGGACTAGGAGGAGGAGGACGAGGAGGACTAGGAGGAGGACTAGGAGGAGGAGGACGAGGAGGACTAGGAGGAGGAGGAGGAGGAGAAGGAGGAGGATGAAGACGAGGAAAAGGAGGAGGAGGAGGAGAAGGAGGAGCAGGAAGAGGAGGAAAAGGAGGAGGAGGAGGTGGTGGAGGAGGAGGAGACGAGGAGGAGGAGGGAGGAGGACGAGGAGGAGGAGGAGGAGACGAAGAGGACAAGGAGGAGGAGGACAAGGAGGAGACGAGGAGGAGGAGGAGGAGAGAGGAGGACGAGGAGGAGGAGACTAAGAGGACAAGGAGGAGGACGAGGAGGAGGAGACAAGTAGGAGGAGGAGGGAGGAGGACGAGGAGGAGACGAAGAGTACAAGGAGGAGGAGGACACGGAGGAGGACGAGGAGGAGGAGGACTAGGAGGAGGACTAGGAGGAGGAGGAGGATGACAAGGAGGACGAGGACGAGGAGGACTAGGAGGAGGAGAAGAAGGAGAAGGAGGAGGAGAAGGAGGATGAGGAATGGAGGAGGAGCAGGAGAGGAGGAGGAGGAGGAGGACACGAGGAGGAAACAAGGAGGAGGACGAGGAGGAGACGAAGAGGACAAGGAGGAGACGAAGAGGACGAGGAGGAGACGAAGAGGATAAGGAGGAGGAGGACGAGGAGGAGACGAAGAGGAGGAGACGAAGAGGACAAGGAGGAGGAGGACGAGGAGGAGGAGAAGGAGACAAGGAGGAGGGAGGAGGACGAGGAGGAGGAGAAGGAGACAAGGAGGAGGGAGGAGGACGAGGAGGACACGAAGAGGACAAGGAGGAGGAGGACACAGAGGAGGAGGATGAGGAGGAGGAGGACGAGGACGACGAGGGAGGACGACGAGGAGGAGGACGAGGAGGACGAGGAGGAGGACAAAAAGGAGAAGGAGGAGGATGAGGACGAGGAGGAGGAGACTAAGAGGACAAGGAGGAGGACGAGGAGGAGGAGACGAGTAGGAGTAGGAGGGAGGAGGACGAGGAGGAGACGAAGAGTACAAGGAGGAGGAGGACACGGAGGAGGACGAGAGGAGGAGGACTAGGAGGAGGACGAGGAGGAGCAGGAGGATGACAAGGAGGACGAGGACAAGGAGGACTAGGAGGAGGAGGAGAAGGAGAGGGAGGAGGAGAAGGAGGATGAGGAATGGAGGAGGAGCAGGAGAGGAGGAGGAGGAGGAGGACACGAGGAGGAAACGAGGAGGAGGACGAGGAGGAGACGAAGGGGACAAGGAGGAGACGAAGAGGACGAGGAGGAGACGAAGAGGATAAGGAGGAGGAGGACGAGGAGGAGACAAGGAGGAGGAGACGAAGAGGACAAGGAGGAGGAGGACGAGGAGGAGGAGAAGGAGACAAGGAGGAGGGAGGAGGACGAGGAGGAGGAGAAGGAGACAAGGAGGAGGGAGGAGGACGAGGAGGAGGAGGACACGAAGAGGACAAGGAGGAGGAGGACACAGAGGAGGAGGACGAGGAGGAGGAGGACGAGGAGAATGAGGAGGAGGACAAAAAGGAGAAGGAGGAGGATGAGGAGGAAGAGGAGACGAAGAGGACAAGGAGGAGGACAAGGAGGAGGAGACGAGGAGGAGGAGGGAGGAGGGAAGAGGAGGAGGAGGAGGAAGAGATGAAGAGGACAAGGAGGAGGAGGACGAGGAGGAGACGAGGAGGAGGAGACGAAGAGGACAAGGAGGAGGAGGACAAGGAGAAGGAGACAAGGAGGAGGAGAAGGGAGGAGGACAAGGAGGAGGAGGAGACGAAGAGGACAAAGAGGAGGAGGATGAGGAGGACTAGGAGGAGGACGAGGAGGACTAGGAGGAGGACGAGGAGGAGGACGAGGAGGACTAGGAGGAGGAGGATGAGGAGGAGAAGGGGGGAGGAGGAGGAGAAGGAGGAGGAGGATGAGGAGGAGGAGGAGGAGGAGGAGGAGGAGGAGGAGACGAGGAGGAAGAGGAGGGAGGAGGATGAGGAGGAGGAGACGAAGAGGACAAGGAGGAGGAGGGAGGAGGACGAGGAGGAGGAGGAGACGAGGAGGAGGAGGAGGGAGGAGGACGAGGAGGAGGAGACGAAGAGGACAAGGAGGAGAACGAGGAGGAGGACGAGGGAATTTTCCGAAGACCTTGAGATCAGTGGGACGTCTGCACTAACTCTTCACAGACACACTGTCTGTCAGTGAGACAGGAGATGCAGCTGTCTGCTCTGTTTGGGACAAGAGGTTGTCCCTGATAGTGTTGCTATGGCAGCTGAGGACAGAGTTGTGTCTCTAAATGGAACAGATGTAATCAGGGACTGATATCACTGACCCTGAGGAATGAGAGCACAGGGTGCTGAGCTGCAGCCTCAGACTTTGTTCATTCATACTTTCCTTGTTATGGATTTGCAGACCAATAGACTCATTCTGTAACGTGGATGTGTTGGGTCTGACCATATTTGGGCAAAGATTGTTTATGGCATCATGTGTGAATGTTTGAAGAACCCAGAGGGCCGACACTCTAGAACTGAAGGGAACATCAGGACAAGGCGTGTGCTGATTATTCTTTCATTCTCCTTGAGTTTCATCAAACCAGTTTCAGTGTCAGACATCTTGGACTCCTGAGGACTTTCATGTATCGACTAAAGATAAAAATCTACAACTACTTAATGAGCAGGAACAGCTAAATGTAGCTGTTAACTCTAAAAGTAATTTATTCATTCTATTGTTCTTTTTTTCTACGACCTATTTTTGTCACTTATTTTGACACCATTGTTTTTGAGGCCAAACAGGGGTCGCTCGCTGCAGATTCCTCCTGTTTTTGTTCTGATTTTTCTTTCTTTTTTTTTCTTCTTCTTCACTAAAGGTGTCCGTGCAGCAAAAACTGTAAGGACAAAAATTTCACCAGAATTGGCAGCTGGGTTGCAAATTCTACCCATGACTCAGGCAAACAAAAACTGAAAACATCAAGGTGGCGCTGTAAACAAACAAGTTTACATTTTCACACAATTGAATTATCCTGAATACATCTCAGCATAGACTAAAATTTTTTTATCATTCACCATTTTAAATTCATCAGCATCTTTTCTCCATCAGTCTTCTGCTTTAAAAATGTCAACTGTATGACTGTTTATCAGTTTTATCACAAACTCATCTCAGACCGTCAGACCGATCGTACCTGAAAATGAGTCAGCATCATCTACAGACTGTGTGATCTAAAGTCATCAAAGAATTTTGATTGTCAATCCATTGATCAATCCATTATAATCAACTAATTATTGCGACTCTAACTCAGATTCTGAATCACTGACACACACACACACACCTGCAGTGTATCAGCAGTGAGAGACGCTAAAAATAGCCTGCTACTACAAACAGCCTGGTTACCATGACAACCCGTCTCCATCACACACACAGATCTGTTCTGCTGCATCAGGCGGGGTCTGAGGTGGGGTGTTTCCATGGTAACAGCACATTAACAGAAAAGTGATGATGATGCTGCCACCTGCTGGTCAAAAACGCTGTAATAACCTCCATCCTGTCTGAACTACAGCTCCCATCATGCTTTATGGGATGTAATGTTGCTATAGAGACAGTCTGTGTGTGTGTGTGTCTGTCTGTCTGTCTGTCTGTGTGTGTGTGTGTGTCTGTCTGCATGTGTGTGTTTGTGTGTGTGTGTTGTGTGTGTGTGTCTGTGTGTGTGTGAGTGTGTGTGCGTGTGTCCCTGCAGCATCCAGGTGAGTGACCTGCAGTTGGGCCGGCTGACCTGAGGCTGACCTGAGGTCAGGGGTCACGGGGGCACAGTGGCCCATCACCATCCTGAGGGCCGACTCCACCAGCTGGCTCTGATTGGAGGAGAGGAGAGCCAATGAGCAGACAGGTCAGACAGGTGTTTGTCAGTTACCTCCTGCTGCAGACAGAAACAGAGAGACAGAGAGACAGAGAGACACAGAAACAGAGAGACAGAGAAAACAGAGAGACAGAGAGACATAGAAACAGAGACAGAAACAGAGAGACAGAGAAAATAGAGAGACACAGAAACAAAGAGACAGAAACAGAGACAGAAACAGAGAGACACAAAAACAGAGAGACAGAGATAGAGAGACACAGAAACAGAGAGACAGAGACAAATAGACACAGAAACAGAGAGACAGAAACAGAGCGACACAGAAACAGAGAGACAGAGAGACACAGAAACAGAGACAGAAACAGAGAAAACACAGAAACAAAGAGACAGAGAGAGACAGAAACAGAGAGACAGAGAGACACAGAAACAGAGACAGAAACAGAGAGACAAAGAAACAGAGAGACAGAAAGACATAGAAACAGAGAGACAGCGAAACAGAGAGACATAGAAACAGAAAGACACAGAAACAGAGAGACAGAGAGACAAAGAAACAGACAGAGACAGAGAGACACAGAAACAGAGAGACAGAGACAGAGAGACAGGGACAAAGAGACACAGAAACAAAGAGACAGAAACAGAGAAACAGAGAGACAGAGACAAAGAGACACAGAAACAGAGAGACAGAGAGACACAGAAACAGAGACAGAAACAGAGAGACACAGAAACAGAGAGACAGAGAGACACAGAAACAGAGACAGAAACAGAGGGGACACAGAAACAGGGAGACAGAGAGACACAAACAGACAGAAACAGAGACAAAAACAGAGAGACAGAGAGAAAACAAAACAGAGACATAAACAGAGAGACACAGAAACAGAGGACAGAAACAGAGAGACACAGAAATAGAAACAGAGAGACAGAGAAACAGAGAGACATAGAAACAGAGGGGACAGAGAAACAGAGAGACACAGAAACAGAGACAGAAACAGAGAGACAGAGAGACACAGAAACAGAGACAGAAACAGAGAGACACAGAAACAGAGAGACAGAGAGACACAAAACAGAGACAGAAACAGAGAGACACAGAAACAGAGACAGAAACAGAGAGACACAGAAATAAAAACAGAGAGACACGGAAACAGAGAGACAGAGAAACAGAGAGACATAGAAACAGAGAGACAGAGAAACAGAGAGACAGAAATAGAGTGACACAGAAACAGAGAGACAAAGAAACAGAGACAGAAACAGAGACAGAAAACAGAGAGACACAGAAACAGAGAGACAGAGAGACACAAAACAGAGACAGAAACAGAGAGACAAAGAAACAGAGACAGAAAACAGAGAGACAGAGAGACACAGAAACAGAGAGACACAGAAAGAAACAGAGAGACACAGAAATAGAGAGACAGAGGAAACAGAGAGACATAGAAACAGAGAGAAAGAGAAACAGAGAGACAGAAACAGAGTGACACAGAAACAGAGAGACAAAGAAAAGAGAGACAGAAGAGACACAGAAACTGAGAGACAGAAACAGAGAGACACAGAAACAGAGAAACAGAGACAAAGAGACACAGAAACAGAGAGACAGAAACAGAGCGACACAGAAACAGAGAGACAGAAACAGAGCGACACAGAAACAGAGAGACACAGAAACAGAGACAGAAACAGAGAGACACAGAAACAGAGAGACAGAGACAAAGAGACACAGAAACAGAGAGACAGAAACAGAGCGACACAGAAACAGAGTGACACAGAAACAGAGAGACACAGAAACAGAGAGACAGAGAGACACAGAAACAGAGACAGAAACAGAGAGACACAGAAACAGAGAGACAGAGAAACAGAGACAGAAACAGAGAGACACAGAAACAGAGAGACAGAGACAAAGAGACACAGAAACAGAGAGACAGAAACAGAGCGACACAGAAACAGAGCGACACAGAAGCAGAGAGACACACAAACAGACAGAAACAGGGGACAGAAACAGAGAGACACAGAAACAGAGACAGAGACAGAGGGGACACAGAAACAGAGAGACAGAGAGACACAGAAACAGAGACAGAAACAGAGACAGAAGCAGAGAGACACAGAAACAGAGCGACAGAGAGACACGAAACAGAGACAGAAACAGAGAGACACAGAAACAGAGACAGAAACAGAGAAACAGAGAGACACAGAAACAGAGACAGAAACAGAGAGACACAGAAACAGAAACAGAGAGACACGGAAACAGAGAGACAGAGAAACAGAGAGACATAGAAAACTGAGAGACAGAGACAAAGAGACACAGAAACAGAGAGACAGAAACAGAGCGACACAGAAACAGAGGGGACAGAAACAGAGACAGAAACAGAGAGACACACCGAAACATAGAGACACAGAAACAGAGAGACACAGAAACAGAGAGACAGAGACAGAGAGACACAGAAACAGAGAGACAGAAACAGAGCGACACAGAAACAGAGAGACACAGAAACAGAGAGACACAGAAACAGAGACAGAAACAGAGAGACACAGAAACAGAGAGACAGAGATAGAGAGACACAGAAAGAGAGACAGAAACGGAGAGACACAGAAACAGAGAGACAGAGACAAGAAGACACAGAAACAGAGAGACAGAGAGAGACAGAAACAGAGACAGAAACAGAGAGACACAGACAGAGAAACAGAGAGACAGAGACAAAGAGACACAGAAACAGAGAGACAGAAACAGAGCAACACAGAAACAGAGACAGAAACAGAGCGACAGAAACAGAGAGACAGAGAGACACAGAAACAGAGAGACACAGAAACAGACAGACAGAGCGACACAGAAAACAGAGAGACAGAGAGACAGAGAAACAGAGACAGAAACAGAGACAGAAACAGAGAGACAGACAAAGAGACACAGAGACAGAGAGACAGAAACAGAGAGACACAGAAACAGGGAGACAGAGAGACACAGAAACAGAGAGACAGAGACAGGTGTTTGTCAGTTACCTGCTGCTGCAGCTGCTGGCTGTGCAGCGTCTCCAGGTGCTGCACCATCTGCTGGCTCAGGCTCCGCCCCCTGGATCAATATAAAGTACGATCAATCAATACAGCTGCAGATTAATCAAATATTTGATTATTAAATCTTTTTTTTTTTTAATTCAGAATCTTTCAGCTCTGATAAAAACATTAAAATTCAAGCTTCCGGCAGCTGAAAGGGCGTTGGTTTACCTGTCCACCTGCAGCAGCTTCTGGACACCTGCAGCCAGCTGAGACACCTGAGACTCCACTTGAGACTGAGCCTGCACAGACAGAGACAGAGAGAGACAGAGACAGAGTCAGAGAGACAGAGACAGAAAGACAGAGACAGAGTCAGAGTCAGAGAGACAGAGACAGAGTCAGAGAGACAGAGTCAGAGAGACAGAGACAGAGTCAGAGAGACAGAGACAGAGTCAGAGTCAGAGAGACAGAGTCAGAGAGACAGAGACAGAGAGAGACAGAGACAGAGACAGAGTCAGAGAGACAGAGTCAGAGAGACAGAGACAGAGAGACAGAGACAGAGTCAGAGAGACAGAGATTTGATTTTTTTAAACCACTTTTAATTTCTAAAAAATGTTACAAAATAAATGTTACAAAACAAACAAAATGAACATGAAATAATTGAAACATCCTCAATTCAAAAAATGACCAAAAACCAGCTCATCATTCTTCACAGAACACAACACTTGTTTAAAGCACCAGATCTTTTCAAACTCATCCACATTATTCGTCAAAATAAAGAAGCCAAAATCAATTTTCAGCCGCGCCTTTAACATACGTCTAAAAATTAATCGTCGCGTCAACATCAAACAAGTTTTCAAGCTTGTTTTTCCGGCTGAGATAAATTGCCATTTTCGCTTGACCAACAGAAAAATTTAAGAGCTGACATTTAATTTTCTTTTTCCTGTTGTACCTGTAACCCAGTATGAACATTTGATGTGAGAAAACCTCATCGAACAAAGAAAAACATGTGAGTCAAATACTGAAACAGAGAGAAGAGTCGACCACACTCTAAAAAACAATGGAAAACTGTCTCTCTCTGTGGACAGAAGGGACAGTTTATCAGTAACGTTTGGATTAATCACAGAAACAAATGCATTGACAGCAACAGCACCGTGTAGAACCCTCCACTGTAAATCACCAACCCTCTTTTGTTATCGGTGGATTATAAAGTGTTCTCCACTCAGGCCTCTGAGCCTCCGTCAGGGCCAGACGAGCTCTCCATGGAGTGTCAACTCTCTCTTTCAGTTTGTTCTGGTTCAAACATTTCACTAACAAATAATACACTGTTTTACCCACCATGGTGCTCAGTTTGTAATCAGCAACATCATTCAACTTTAACAGAAGACCACCACATTTAAAAACAGGAACAATTTTTACATCAGGAAGAGGGTCGCTAACATCAGGCTGAATCAGTCCGCCCACAATAAGCAGCAGTCAGTAAGATTTTCAGAGTCAGTTAGCTGCTGTTTCCAGCCTCTCAGCAAGAGGCTGACCATCCTGACCGACCTGATCCCCAAGCATGAGGCCAGAACCAGTGGCGTCGTCCAGGTGAGGGCCACACACCTGCACCACGCGGCCAGTGTGAGGTTCTGGCCTCGCACAGTTTCTGGAGCACGGTTGGTTCTGCTTCACACCAGAGCCGAGTCCCGTGAACCACCGGCTCCCTAAGAAGCCAAAACACCCGAGTCACATTCTTCAGTCTCTCCTTACGGAACATTCCCCACACTTTGAACAGTCCTTGATAGAAGCATGGAAGGTTGTCCAACTTACATCCATTTAAATCCATTAAAAAACAGCGACTCAGCCAGACCCAGCCCACCACACCTCTCCAGTATGGCACGAGCTACGGGTCTCCAGACCAGGTCGACAGGTCCAGTCAGGAGTCTCTGAATGAACTGGATCCTGAAAGCAGCCCCCTGCTCGCCAAGTGGACAAGCCCATGTCCCCCTTTCCCTCCTTGGGCAGGAAAAGGACGCTCTGTGGGACCCAGTGCAGACGGTCCCAAAAGAAATCCACCATGACCGCCTGTACTCTGGACAGCAGGTTTGAAGGAGGGTCCGTACACGCCAGCAGATGCCACAACATGGAGGACACAAGATTATTGATAATCAGGATTCGCCCTTTAAAAAACAGTTTTGGTAGAATCCATTTCCATTTTTTCAGTCGGCCTTCGACTTTTTCTAAAAGACAGTCCCAATTTTTGGAAGCGAAGGTCTCATCGCCAAGATGAACCCCCAGATATTTGAGTCCTCCACTCTTCCACACGAGGCCTCCAGGTAAAACCAGCCTTTTAATCAGTCCTTCACCTACTGCTAAGGCTTCACTTTTTCTCCAGTTCACTTTAGCAGAGGAGAGTTTACTAAAGGTAACCACAGTTTCATTTAGAACATCAATATCATGTTGGTTTTTCACAAGAACAATGACATCATCAGCATACGCAGACAATTTGAAACAATTTCTACACCCAGGAAAAGAAATACCAGACACCCAGTGACCTTAATTTGTGAAAAAAAAAAGGCTCTATGGCCAGCGAGTACAACATCCCAGACAGAGAGCAGCCCTGTCTGACTCCCCTCTGGACTCTGAACGGAGCACTTAAACCCCCGTTAATCTTGAGTACACTCTCAATGTCACTGTACAAGACCTGGATCTGGGCTATGAAACCAGAGCTGAAACCAAAAGCCTGCAGCGTCTGCCACAGGTACTGGTGTTCAACTCGGTCAAAAGCCTTTTCTTGATCTAGAGAAATTAGACCAAGCTCACAGCCCAATGAACCAGAGAGGTCCAAAATGTCCCGAATTTTAGAGTGATGTTATCAGATATCAACCTGCTGGGCACACAGTATGTTTGGTCCACATGAATGACCTGCTCCATCACTTTTCTCAGCCTTGTTGCCAACACTTTGGACAGCAGTTTATAGTCAGTGCAGAGTAAAGACACAGGACGCCAGTTCTTAATGTCCTGCAGGTGTCCTTTCTTCGGGAGGAGGGTGAGGACAGCTCTCCTGCCACTAAGAGGCAGCCTCCCCTTGCTCAGACTGTCTCTGAGAAACAACCAACAAGTCTTCGCCTACAACGGGCCAAAAAAGTCTTATAAAAGTCTGCGGGAAGACCGTCGATCCCAGGAGCCTTCCCACTCTGCATGCTGAGCAGGGCCTCCTGCAGCTCCTGAGCAGAGAGCGGCGCCTCCAGCTCCGCGTTATCCTCCCTCAGAGACCTTAGGAAGGTCCTCATAGAAGGACAGCGCCACCTCTGGTTCATCCTGGAACTCCGCCCTGTAGAGCTGCTGATAAAAACCAACAACACACCGCCGAATATCAGCTGACTCCTGCAGCAGCTGCCCAGTGTCAGACCGCAGATAGTGTATCAGCCTCCTCTGGCCATTTTTACATTCAAGACCAAAGAAAAAGTGAGAGGGAGCGTCCATTTTAACAACATTCTGAAAACGTGATCTAACCAAAGCACCCTGAGCAGAAATGCCCAGCAGGTCAGACAGAGCTGATTTTTTGCTTTTGAAAACTTCAATGTGTTCTCATTCTCCTGTGGAGTCTGCTAGAACCTGCAGCTCCACCACTTCTCTCTCCAGAGCTCTCATAGATCTGACATGTCCTTTGTGACATTGAGAGTGTACTGTAGGCAAAGCTGCTTAATTTTGACTTTACCTACATCCCACCACTGCTGTAAGGAGGGCAAACTCAGACTTAGTTTGTCTGTAGTTCAGCCAAAAACACTTAAATACATTTCTGAAAACACTGTCAGACAACAGAGAGACATTGAAGTGCCAATTACGCACTTTTTTCATTTTACATCTTTTATAAAAATCGAGCAGTGTACAAGGGAATGATCAGAAATACCAACCGGACTTATAGCACAACCTTTAAATACATTAATGTGATGTTTTAAAACAATACACAACGGTCGAGTCTGGCCAGGGATAATGAGTTATCTCTGGAGTGAACCAGGTGGGACTGCCGCTGACTTTTATGGAAATGTCTCCAAACATCACACAGTTCAAAAGTTTCCACAAGCTGAACCAGACACCTTCTAGAGGCAGCGTAAGGTTCCTGATGGTTCCTGTCTAACACAGGGTTTTCTGTACAGTTAAAGTCCCCGCCCACAAACAGATACTCCTCACTGTTACAGCCACTAAGGACATTTTTTAACACATCCAAAAACAGCAGTCTTTCTGAAGCCACAGCTGGAGCATACACATTTATAAAAAAAATTTTTACTTTTTCAAATTCAGCACACAGTTTCAACAGCCGACCTGGAACAATTTCATTGACAGTGCAGGAAAAAGGTAAGAAATCTCTAGAAAAGAGAATACCAACCCCCCCACTGTTACTGCTCTTGTGACTGAAAAAAGCCCCCCCACTCCATTCCCTCCTCCAGTCAGGTTCATGTCAGTGGTGCTGTGAGTTTCCTGAAGGAAAGTTACATTCAGTTTCTTGTTCTTGATCAGATTAAACAGAGAAGCTCTCTTAACATCCCCTCGAGCACCGTTACTGTTTAAAGAACCCAGCTTTATGTCACACATATTTAATATAAAGCTGCATCCCAACAAAGACAAAACAAACAAATGAAAGAAAAACACAACACACTTATTCATCACTGGCTATTTGGGCTCGAACCTTCAGCAACAGTTTCTTTAACCTGAAAATCTCGGGGTCAGTGAAAGACAGCTGCCCCAGGCTTCCTGCGTTCTTCATGAAGAACCGGACTGAATCATGAAAGAGCTGCAGGTCTGGGAAATAATCTTCGACCTTCACAGCCCTCAGCCCCTTTGTTTCTTTTAGAAAGGTTCTAACTCTCAGGAAAGAATAACCACTCTGTGTTTCAACCTGCATGTTGTCATCTTCACAGTCATTTAACCTGTGAGTTCTGTGTGTTCTGCGTGTCAGTGTGTGTGGTTCTGTGTGTTCTCCTCTGGCTGAGAGGAGGAACACTGTGGGCCTGTCTTAGACACCTTCTTAGTTTTTACAGTATTATCTTTGGTTTCTGTTTGTTTCCTTTTCACAGGCAGCTTCATTAACTCATCATCCATCCCCACTCTCTTCGTCTAACACAGACTCAGCCACTCTGGTTGCTGTGTGTCCCGTCTGCTCCTTTAACTCAGCCTGAACACTGATCTCATCCTGATCACTCTCCTCATTATCCTCAGATGAACATCATCTGAATCACTGTGCTCACTGTCTGCCCTGTTCTCAGCCCCCTGTGTGTCATGTTGTGTGTTCTGTGTGTTCTTCTGTGTGTTGTTCTGTGTATCGCTGTGTGTGTCTCTGTGCGCTGCGTCCTGACCGGCGGCTGTGGGCCGGCGGCTCCGCCGCGGACGCAGCCTAACGGTCAGTCGCTCTCTCTGGACACGAGCGGACCAATGTGTCCCTCGGCCCCACATCCAAAAACATTTCAAGGTGTCAGAAGTCACATGAACAGTATAACCAAAATCATCAATACGGAAACTGAGAGCTAAGTTCAGCTCCTCGTTTTTCTTGAGGATCATGAACACCTGTCTTCTAAAAGACATGACATGTTTGAGGTGCGGAGATTTACAGCTGAGAGGGATCAACTCCTTCTCCAACATCTCATTTCTCAGAAACGGGGGCACATTGGAAATGACAACTTTTTTAGCGGGGTTAACAAGAGGAAACACGGGAGTCAGTGATCCCTGAATCACAACTCCGCTTTCAACGATCTGGTTCACTTTTATCGGTGCAGTCCAAAAAACTGACCACAGCACTGTTCATCCTGGAGGCAGATTTAACGCTGCCATAACCCACAACTGCACCCACAGCCAAGCTGCACTCCTCCACCGACACACCTACAGCCGGAGAAAGTTTGACCGCCATGCCCGGCTGTGTGGCTGCGGCGGCAGCCGCCACCAAACAAGCAACCAAAACTCAACAAATAAACAATAAACACAACTCTGCTGACAGAGAAGTGATGCATAAACTCATAGAACAACCCCAGTGGAAGAAAAATGAGCAAGAGCGAGACAGAGAGAGAGACAGACAGAGAGAGAGAGAGAGAGACAGAGAGAGGGACAGACAGAGAGAGAGAGAGAGACAGTAACAGAGGAGAGTTCCATGAGCATGAAAAATGAGCATGAACATGAGCTCCTGAATATTTTTGCTTTTTTGGAGATTTTAAGGTGAGATAAACTACTATTTTTCTAAGAGCTGGAAGAAAACAGAAAGAGAAAACCATTTTTTATGGAAAAAACCTCCCAAGAAGGAAAAAAAACAGCAAAAACCTCAAAAAAACAGTGATAGACTCGAAAACAGCGGAAAACCCAAATGCCAAACTGACAGTTAGCCTAACTGTCCAACTAGCAACAAAAAAAGGTCAAGCAAAGAGGAGGAAAAACAGCTGGAGATTCAAGTGAGTGAAACCATCAGAAAGAAAATATAATATTAAAAAAAAAAAGAGGAAACAAATAATTACTGGACACTAAATAAACTTGAGCTAGCATAATACAGCTAGCTGTAAACAAGATCCTTAGCAACTGTTGTCAAGGAATATAAATAACAACAGTTCACCAGCAGCAGTGCCTGATGGAATCCACCAAAGGCTGTACAGAGGCTGTTCCTCTCCCTCTATCCTCCTGATGTAACCAGTTGAGACTGCCAGGAAGGCATTTAAACAAAAACTGTTAAAAGAAAGACCAGAAACTCTGTTTTCTGATCTTTACAAGACCAGGGAGGTCAGCAACCTGATCTTCTTCACAGACCAGCCGCTTACATGGCACTCTGCCATCAGTGCCCACTACCCCTCTGTCAAAAAAGAGGGATCTGTAACGGCTGGAAAATAAAAATAAAAGAAGCAGGGGATTCAGATACTGTCATGATGACAGTGAACCTATAAAAGAATGGGACTATCATGGTGCAGGGGAACCTCAAACTGTTTGAGAAAGACTTCCTCCTTATAAAGGAAAGAGCCCAGCAGGAGAGATCTAGCTCCACTGACAGTTCCCAAACCCTGCCAGATACTCCCAGCTGCCTAACTACTGAGCAGCCCCCTGAAGAGAAGGAGCCCACCAGCCCAGAGCAGGTCCAGGACCTCCAGCTGAACCGCACCATCACCGACCTGAAGGTGAAATTCATGGACCTGGGAGAGAGAACTAGTACAACTGAGAGAGCTGATCAGCCAACAGCCATGCCAGCCCACCACAGCTCAGTCTGACCCCTGTACCATTGGCACAGAGCTGGACATGCTGAGGCAGGACAGGGACAGCTGCAGGAGAGAGCTGAGCCTGCTCAGGACTGAGATCAGAGAGCTGCATCAGGACGGAGAGCAGCGTCTAGCAGCACTGACAGCTCTGTCAAAGGAGGTGGAGGAGCTCAGAGGAGAGAGAGAGGAGCACAGGAGAGCACTCACCACTCTGTCAATGGAGGTGGAGGAGCTCAGAGGAGAGAGAGAGGAGCACAGGAGAGCACTCCACCACTCTGTCAAAGGAGGTGGAGGAGCTCAGAGGAGAGAGAGAGAGGAGCACGGAGAGCACTCACCTCTCTGTCAGAACAGCTTCAGGAGAGAGGTGGAGCGACACAGGACCTGGATAAACAACTAGACCTACATCCAGACCACAACAAGGATCCTGTGAGCAGCCAAGACCCACCAATCCAAGAAAACCCCCCTCCACCCCCAGCTCCACATCCAGCTCACAGACCAACACCACACCCACACCTCCTCCCATCCCACAGACCAGCACCACATCTCATTCCACCAGACCAGCACAACAGAGAGAGAAGACAGACATTGTCCTCCTCATCGACTCTAATGGAAAATTCCTTAATGAGAAAAAACTTTTCCCCACCCACAACGTGACTAAAATCTGGTGTCCAAAACCCCCCAAGCCATAGACCTGCTGTCAGAGGAGCGGCTTGGATCTCCGAGTCACATCATCATTCACACTGGCACCAATGATCTGCGGAGCCAGCAGGAGAGGGTGTCAGAGTTACTCAAGAGAGTGATGGAGAAAGCCTCCACCACCTTCCCCAGCAGCAGAGTGGTCATATCCACTCTGCTCCCCAAAGGGAAAAACTTTCACCCTGACACCATCCACAGGCATCAACAGCAGCCTGTCCAGAGACTGTGCACGGAGACCCAATGTCCACCTAGCCCATCACCCCACCCTGGACATCAGCTGTCTCTACGACCACGTCCATCTGTTTAAAAACACAGTCCCATCTTCGCCCAGAAAATTGAAAAACGTCGCTCTCAACAGAGACCAATCCACGGCCCGCAGAAAGAGCACATCAGTCCACAACCCCCACAGAACACCAAGACATCCTCAACCAACATCCAGACCAACACAGTGGAGACAAGACCACCATCAGCCCCACCCACATCATGTCCCAATAAGACCCCACCAAGACAACCATGATCCCCCCCAAGTCAGACCACAGCCACTCCTGTCCCTTTCGAGCCCCACCCCAACCACGAAGACAAGAGCCACACCCTGGCCCACTGAGTTATGCCCAGGTGGTCCGGAGAGCAGCAGAACCAACCTTAACCACCCCCCCACACAATGAGCTGAGGGACATTCAGCAGATGCTCAGCCTGCTTTGCTCTCATCTGATTGGACAGGTATCACAATAGACACTGTATGAAGTGTTATTAGAGTATTTCTAGTTCTCATACAGTTAAAAAAAAAAAAAAAGAAAAAAAAAAAAGACATTTACATACATGCACATGCACATAAGTATTGATTATTTAATATACCAGTTACTGGATTGTTACCTTTTATAATATGTTAATATGTAAATACTCTTAAATTATTTTCTTTGACTTAGTAGTTTATCTCATTTTTGGGTCACCAAATGCAGCTTTTGAGTTTTAAATATAACGAATCCAAAATCTTTTACTATTTCTTGCTTGAATGTTCAGGGTCTGAGATCTTCTGCTCTTGGCCTTAAGAGCAGGACCTCAGACTTTATTAGAGAGTTTAAAAATGCAGATGTGTTTATATTACAAGAGACTTGGTGTAGAGGAGACGGTCTCCACTGGTTGTCCCTCAGGCTACATAGAGATAATGTCCCCGTCCACCAAACTAAAGGGAGTAACACAAGGAAGGGATTCAGGAGGAATGCTGATTTGGTATAAGGCAAACCTCATAAAATACACTGAATTAATCAAAAAAGGAGAATTCTCAATTTGGCTCAAAATCAAAAAAGAGGTTATCACCACAGATAAAGATGTATTCCTGTGTGCAGCATATATCCCCCCATCACAATCCCCTTATTTTAATGAAGACAGTTTCTCCATCCTCGAAGATGAGATTATTACTTTCAGGCCCAGGGAAGTGTACTGATCTGTGGAGACCTGAATGCCAGGACTGGTACAGAACGAGATTTTATCAGCACACAGGGAGACAAACAATATACCTGGTCAAGTCAGCATTCCCCACCCTTCACACCCCCACAGAAACAACTTTGACAAAACTGTCAATTTAAAAGTGGCAGCAACTGTTTGCAGCTCTGCCGAACATTGGGTCTGTACATGGTTTTAAAGGTCGGCTTCGAGGGGACTCATTCGGTCTTTACACTCATAGCTCTCCTCTTGGCAACAGCACAGTAGACTATAGCATCACTGACCTAGACCCCTTCTACCTGAGAGCATTTACAGTCAGCCCTTAACCCCCTTATCAGACCACAGTAAAATCACACTCTACATTAAAACGACAGCAAACGACCCTCACACAGTAGAACCCTGCAATCTGACCCACAGACAACAACCTTATAAATGGACAAACAAAAGCAAAGACGAATACCCGACAGCAATCAAAAATCCAATCTTTCAGTCCCATTTAGACTGTTTTCTTTCCACCTCGTATCCACTCAGTCAGGACGGCCTCAGACAGGCTGGTACAGGACATCTACAACATATCTGACCATGTGGCAGACTTATCCAGTCTGAAAAAGCCCCAGCACCACAGACCAAAAGACCTGACCAATGACGAGTGGTTTGACAGAGAATGCAGACAACTGAGAAAAAAATCTCAGAAATGTATCAAATCAAAAACACAGACAACCTGACAACCCTGAGCTCCGCCTCCAGTACTGGGAAACACTGAGAGTTTACAGAAAAACACTCAGAACTAAAAAAGAACAGCATGTAAGGCATCAGTTACAAATAATCGAAGAGTCCATCGACTCCAATGATTTCTGGGAGAAATGGCACTCTTTCAGCAAAAACCCCCAAAAAGAAGAATTGGCAATTCAAAATGGTGACATCTGGAAAATCACTTTGAAAATCTGTATACTGCTGTTACCCTGAATTCGGCCCAAAACAATCTCCTCAATAAATTACAAATTTTAGAATCAGTCATTAAAGACAACCAGAACCCCCTCGACTACCAAATTACCGAAGCTGAGCTACTGGCTAAAATCCAGGCGCTGCAGCCGAGGAAAGCCAGCGGTCCTGATGGCATTTTAAATGAAATGCTAAAATTAAATGACCAGAAATTTAACCTTGCCATATTAAAATTATTTAACCTTTATTCTGAGTGTGGGACATTTCCCTGACCTCTGGAGTGAAGGAATCATCACACCAATCTTTAAAAGTGGAAACAAATTCGACCCAAACAATTACAGAGGCATCTGTGTCAGCAGCAACCTGGGGAAGTTGTTCTGCAGCATCCTAAACAACCGACTGCAAGACTTCCTCAGAGAACATGATGTTCCCGAGCAAGAGCCAGATAGGATTCACACCCAAACATAGAACAACAGACCATATCTACACCCTTCACACCCTCATTAATAAACGTTTCCCCCAAAACAAGAAGAAAAATCTTCTCTTGTTTCGTGGACCTCCAAAAAGCATTTGACTCAATTTGGCATGATGGTCTGTTCCTAAAATTAATTGAGAAGGGTTGTAGGGGGGAAGGTCTATGACATCATTAAAACTATGTACACACATTTGAAATGTGCTGTTAAAATTAATAACATGCAAACAGATTTCTTCCCCCAGAGTAGAGGAGTGAAACAGGGCTGCAGTCTCAGTCCCACCCCCTTCAACATTTATACTGATGAACTGGCTGAATCACTGGAACTCTCTGACATCCCTGGTCTCACTCTGTCTGACACACAGATTAAATGCCTACTTTTTTTTTTTTTTTTTTTTTATAATTAACTTTTTATTGATTCACAAACTCATTATTCCATCAGCACATTACATCACTTATACATATTTTCCAGATACATCAATCCTACAAATACTCCATACAGGAAATCAAAAACATAAATAGGCACAAAAATTTAACCTCAAAGTTTACCTTTAACCATAAAAAAATAATCAAAATAATAATAAATAAAACAAAGACACGTTTAAAACGCTTTTTCCACTTCTAACCTTATTTTTGCTTCCTTCTTATCCTTTTTTCTCCTGGTGGAGAATAACAAAGAACATAATCTTAAGAATGAACAGTTATTTTTGTAGCAAGAACTAAGGGGCCCGCATGATACATTGCTTTTACAGGATAAAATCTGCTCTCAATGGTGATACAAAATCCACCCAGTTTTCCCAGAAACTCTTAAATTTATTTGATTCTAATCTAGCCGAGAAAGTCAGCCTTTCCATCATATAAATATTATGCATCACTTCAACCCAATCCTCCGTTTTAGGTGCATCTGTTTTCAGCCACTTCCTGGTAATGGTCTTTTTAGCAGCCACTAACATTATTCTAAATAAATATTTGTCCCCTGAATTTGTTATTCCCTGGTTCTCTTTCCCCAGATACAAAACATCAAATGTACATGGAAGTTCCACTTTCAGAACTTTCTCCATGCATTTCCTTAGACCCTGCCAATAAGGTATGATAAATGGGCATCCCCAAAATATATGGAAATGATTGGCTTTGTTTTCTCCACATTGTCTCCAACATCTTGCATCCTGAGATTTCCTTTGTACTGGTGTAATAAAATATCTCGCAATGTTCTTCCAACTATACTCTCTCCATGAGAGGGAGCAGGTTGTTTTCCATTGTTGCTCACTGATCTTTTCCCATTCCTCCTCTGACACCATCTTTCCAGCCTCTTTCTCCCACTTTTCTTTTATATATGCTGTATTGTTACCTTTTAATTTTTCAACTTCTTTATACAATTTTGAGATTATTTTTTTGCCTGAATCCGATTCATATGCTAAAATAAATAATTTAATAATCCCCAACTCTAGCTCATCCACATTAATCTTTTTTATCATTTGCTCAACATAATGCCTAATTTGTAGATATCTGTAAAAATCCTGATTGTTTAAGCCATATTGATTCTTTAGATCCTGAAAACTTTTAATAACCTTCTTCTTTAACAGCTCCCAGAATATTGTTGGACCCCCTCCCCATTTACAGAACCTCTTATCTACTATATTCGGTACAAAATCTGAGTCATGTGCAATCCATCGCAGCATCCTACTCTGCTCTGTCAGATTATTTTTTGATATAATCTCAAACCATATGTTAAGAGATAAACCCAACCATGGATTTAGCTCCTCTTTAAGATGTTTTCTCAACTTTTTTGTCATTTATTATGGCCTGTATTGGAATAGTGGTCGATGTACAACACTCAATGGCCTTCCATCTTGCTGTGTACGAGGGATTGCACAAGTTCCACAAAGTTTTCAGTTGTGCAGCATGGTAATAGCTCTTGAGGCAGGGTAAGGCCAATCCCCCTTTAACCCTGGGTATCTGTAGAGTCCTAAATCTAATCCGTGGTCTTTTCCCCTGCCAAATGTATCTTGAAATAAGTTTATCCCAATCTATGAAATCTTTATCTGTTACTTCTACTGGCAAACTTTGAAATAAATACAACAACCTTGGAAGGAGATTCATTTTAATCGCTTCTACTCTTGAAACTAAACTTGTGAATGGAATTAGATTCCATCTTGCAATGTCAGATTTTATTCTTGAAATTAGTGGATCATAATTTATAGATTTCAACTGAGATAAATCTTGAGGCAGAGTTACTCCCAAATATTTCATGGATTTTGACTCCCAATTAAATCTGAAACTTTCTCTGATGGCTCGATCTGGTGCATAGTTAAAAGTGAGAACCTGTGTTTTTTTTCACATTTAATTTATAGCCCGATAATGAACCAAAATCTTCAAGTATTGACATGAGTGTTGGAAGAGACATAGTAGGTTGCGTTAAATATATTAATACATCATCCGCAAATAATGCTATTTTCTGTTCATCACCCTCCAAGACTACACCTTTTATATTTTCATTTTGTTTTATCCATTGGCTCAGAGGTTCCAAGTAAATAGCAAAGAGGAGAGGGCTAATTGAACAGCCTTGACGACACCCCCGTTCCAATATGAAAGAGTCTGAAAGATTTCCATTGATTTTGATCCTAGCTGTGGGTTTATTATAAAGACATTGTATAGTTTTGACAAATGTTTCATGGAAGCCAAATCGCTCCAGCACCATGTACAGGAAGTCCCACCTGACGGAGTCAAATGCTTTTTCTGCGTCCAATCCCAGTATTACTACTTCTAATCGTTTTTTGATGATATTTTGCATCACATGTAGTGTGCGCCTAATATTATCCTGTGTCTGTCTCTGTTTTATGAATCCCGTCTGGTCCTGATGAATTATGTCTGGCAGAATTGTTTCTAGTCGTCTGGCTAGAATAGCTGTAAATAATCTGTAGTCTTGGTTGAGAACACTAACTGGTCTATAACTAGAGCAGTCCAACTTATCCTTTCCTTCTTTTGGGATAACCGAAATGAAAGCTTCCCTCCAAGAGTTTGGAATTTCTCCTTCTTTTAATACCCAGTTAAATGCATTTTTTAGCAGGGGAATCAATGGTTCCTTGAGCAATTTATAAAACTCAGAGGTGTATCCATCCGTGCCCGGAGCCTTGTTGGTCTTCAGCTTTGAAATTGCTGACTTTATTTCTTCTGTTGTGATTTCCTTCGTCAGAGCTAAATTTTGGTCCTCTGTTACTTTTGGTAAATTTAATGAATCTAACAATAAGAGTATCTGATTCTTATTATTCATCTTTGGTTGAGAATATAGATTTGTGTAGTATGTTTCAAAACATTTATGTATCTCTTCTGTCTTATATTTTGTCGAATTAGTAATTGAATCCCTAATTTTGTAGATATTATTATTTGCCATTTGCTTTTTTAACCTATATGCCAGCAGCTTTGCAGATTTACTTCCTGCTTCATAGTACCTCTGTTTCATATACATCAGCTTTTTTTGAATCTCTTGTGCAAGGATGTCATTTATCTCTGCTTTAATCCTTTTGATTTCTTGGTTTATTTTTTCTTCCAAATTATTTTTATGTTCTTTTTCTAATTTCTTTAGATCTGATTCTAGTTTATTGAGTTTTTCCTGCTTTTGCCTTTTCAGATATGTTGATTTGGCTATTAGTTTCCCTCTGATTACAGCTTTACATGCATCCCACAGCACGGATGGAGACACCTCCCCATTATCATTCTCCCTTACATACGTCTGAATTTCTTTAATACATTCCTCCTTCATTTTCCCTTTAAGTACATTTATATTTAGCCTCCAAAATGTTGTTTTTGTTTCTCTTGACATAGCCAAAGTTATATATACCGGACTATGATCCGATAGGTCTCTTATTCCAATTTCACATTTTTCAACCCTGTACCTGTCTTTCTTATATATCAAGAAATAATCTATCCTTGAATATGTTGAATGAGATGATGAGAAATACGTATAGTCCTTCCCTGTGGGATTTAGTTCTCTCCACACATCAATAACTCCCAATTCTGCCATCAAACCTCTGAATTTTTTACTAATTGTGGATTTCTGCGCATCACTGATAGAGCAGTCAAGTTGTGGGTTTACTCTGAGATTTAGGTCTCCTCCCCATATCAGAATACCTTCCCCCTTTAATGTCATCAAGTCAAACATTTGCCTATAAAACCTCCAATCTGACCCTGGGGGGGCATATACATTGAGAATAGTGACCAGCTCTCCCTCTAATCTTCCCTTAATCATTATATATCTTCCCTGTTTGTCTATTGTTTCTGAAAGTTTTTCAAACGTAATTTTCCCTGATATTATAATGGCCACTCCTCTTCGATGACCTGTTCTATAGGATGATGAAAATATTTGATTAAACCCATTTCTTTTAAGCTTTTTGTGTTCCTTCTCTGACAAGTGGGTCTCCTGCAGCAGAGCCACTCCTACCCCTTCTTTTCTCATCTTCCCTAATACCTTGGTCCTTTTAATTGGGTTAAGTATCCCATTCACATTATATGAGGCTAACTTTAGTAATTTTTTCTGGGTTGCCCTGCTCATTATTCTTCCCTCTCCTCCGCTCTATGTTTACCCCTTATGCTACAGAAATGGCAAAACTGCCCTGAACAGTACAGAACTAAAAACAAAAACATTCACTGACAAACCAGTGATTAACATGAGAACTTCCTTGCGTGGGGTCTGAAATTTGACCCTAAATAAGCCCTGATGACAAAACTGCTCTGAGGGATGTCCTCTCCCTCCCGGGGGAAGTGGGCCCTCTTTGCTGCAGTTAGCTTTGTCCATATGTCCAACAGCACCACAAAAATAAGAAAAAGAAAAAGAAAAGTAGCCCCGACCTTTATAAAATATATAGAGGAAATAGTCCTGTCAAAATGACCAGAGTAAAATGATCTTAAACAACATAAATGTGAAGAGGCCCATTATTTCTCACCTTAGTCTTGTGAAGAACTCAGTCCAAGTTCAAACTATTTAGTCCTCATCCATAAATCCATGTCCATCAAATCTTGTCCTAGTTCCTCCTAAAGGTTTGCAGTTTTTGTTTAAATCCTGGTTCTGTCTCTTTGGTTGTTTGTCCCTTCTTTGCTTGGCTGGCCTGCCAGGTTAGGCGTTTGATCCTCTCCAGTCCCGCTCTCCATAGGTTTAACAACCGTCACCTGAAAGCCTCTCCTTGCCATGTCCTTAGTCGCCTCTTCCGCCGTATTGTAAACACAGGTTTCTCCCTCGTAAAACACCCGTAGTCTCGCTGGAAACGGTGTTTGGAAGCGTATTTTCTTCTCTCTCAAAAGTTTTTTTTCGCCTCTGTGTATTCCTTCCGTTTTCTCAATACCTCCGGAGCATAATCATGGTCCAGAAACACCTTTTTCCCCTCATACACAAAGCCTCTCTTCTGCCATGCCGTCTTTATTATCTCTTCTTTGTTTCTGAAACTCATGAATCTTACCACGATAGATCTCGGCGGGGAGTCTGGGGGGGACGTGACACCAAAGCCCGGTGGGCTCTCTCAATCTGGAAGTGAAGGGACTGAGGTAACTCCAACTTTTCTCTCAGAAGGGTCTCAATAAACTCAGTCATCGTCTTGGCGCTGTCTTCCGCTCCCTCTTTCACTCCGTGTATCCTGATGTTTTCCCTCCTCGAGCGACCCTCTTGGTCCACCAGCCTGGTTTCAAACCGTTTCTGTAGCTCCAGGAGTTCAAGTGTAGCATCCTCAATGCACTGCAGACGTTCCTCAGCTTCCACTATCCGCCTCTCGGCGTTGTCAATCCTGTTGTTCGCAACTTTGATATCTTCTTTAATTTCTTTAAGAGTGTCTGAGTTTTCACGACGAAAATCTCGCAGCTCTCGGAGTATTGTCTCCAGGTTTGCCATGTTTTGAGTGGACTGGGCCTCTTCGTTTTGGCTACTCGGACTCGTCTCTCTTTCACGTGTTGACTGGGCTAGCTCTTCACACTGCTCCGCTAGCTCTGATGCTAACGTGTCTTGTTCGTCGTCTCCTCCGACATATAACTCTGGTTTTTGAGACTTTTTTCCTGATTTTCCTCTCTTCATAATCGAAGCCCTTTCTCGTTAGTGTTTAACACGTATTTCACTTACTTATTGACAAATACACAGGGCGTTTGAAATTCACGGTCAGGGAGCTCACTTTTTATGCTGCTGCCATAATGGAGGTGCACCGGAAGTCCCCCTAAATGCCTACTTTTTGCAGATGATCTCATATTGCTGGCTCCATCAAAGGAAGCACTACAACAGCAACTGGATCATCTGCAAACCTTCTGTCAGTCCTGGGCACTGACAGTTAATCTAGACAAAACCAAAATTATGATATTCCAGAAACGACCCAGGGGTCAGGGAAACCAAACCAGGTTTTTTCTGGGCTCTCATGAGGTGGAACTCACACACGATTACACATACTTAGGACTACACATCACATCCACAGGAAACTTTAACCTGGCTGTTGATGATCTCAGAGAGAAGGGAAGAAGGGCTTTCTATGCTATAAAGAAATCTTCAAACATTAATATACCCATTAGGATCTGGCTCAAAATATTCAAATCTATAATTGAACCAATCATTCTGTATGGTAGTGAGGTGTGGGGTCCTCTTGCAAATCAAGATTTTGAAAAATGGGACAAACACCCCATCGAAATCTTGCACACAGAGATTTGCAAGAGCATCCTCAGAGTGCACAGGAACACCCCCAACAATGGATGCCGAGCTGAGCTAGGCCAGTTCCCCCTTTTAATTAGAATTCAAAAAAGAGCCATCAAATTTTATAAACACCTTAAAACAAGCGACCCCAACTCCTACCACTACAAAGCCCTGCAATGCCAAGAGGAGAACATGGAGAAGAGCCCCCTCAGCCAGCTGATCCTGAGGCTCAGCTCCTCTAACAGCACAAGACCTCAGGACAGCCCTCACACAATCTGGACCCACCAAATTATAGAAAAACAAAAAGAACATTACATTAACTATTGGACATCTACCACAAAAACACAAAGCAAACTTCAGTGTTATTTGGCTCTAAACAGACAGTACACGGTGGCAGAATATCTGAGCACCGTGACTGATGAGAAACTGAGAAAGACTTTGACCATGTACAGACTCAGTGACCACAGCTTGGCCATAGAGACGGGCAGACACAGGCAGACCTGGCTGCCCAGAGAGGACAGGTTGTGTCAGCTCTGTCCACTCATACCCCTTTTCCACCAAGCTGGTTCCAGGGCTGGTTCGGAGCTAGAGCCAGACTTAGCACCAGTTCTTTGGTTTTCCACAGCCAAAGCACCGGCTCCTGGCTCTCAAAACTGGTGCTAGGCAAGCACCAACTCTTTGCTGGTCTAGCGGAAAGAACCATGTTACGTCGGGGGCTACGGGCTTACGTCAGGGGCTGGGGGCGGGGTTATTGAACAACCAAAGCAGAGTGAACATGGAATGCCGATGGATGTGAAAACAAAGCAGCAGTGGTCAATGGAGGAGACGACCTGTCTCCTGGCAGTGTGGTCCTCCTCGGAGATCCAGAAAAAACTAGAGGGAGCTTCAAGGACCAAACCGGTCTTTGAACAGATTCAGCAAGAAATGGCTGGAGGAGGCTACGAGCGCAGCATCGAGCAAATAGTAAACAAGCTAAAGAAGCTTAAAAAGGACTACAGGGACCAAAAGAAAGACATGGGACGTAGTGGCAATGGACGGCCACGCTTTAACAGCCCGTATTATGAAATGCTGGATTCTGTTCTCGGCGACCGACCGGCGTGCAACGCCACCGGAGCGCTAAATTCAGCCACAGCCATGCTGGAGTCGACGCAGGAGGACACAAGGCTGGAGCAAACCTCCACAGAGGCTGGTGAGTTTATTGTTTCAAATCTTTCGCCAGCTGTAGTTTAACTTGGCGAACTACTACTTTTCTCAAATCAGTGTTACTTGGGTAATGTTAGCTGATCAGAAGCTACCCCATAACAATAGCTAACGTTAGCATGCTACTTTGTAGATTTGCCATTGTTTAACTTAGCAACGTTACCCTACATTTGGCCTCACAAAAGGCTAATCTTGTATTAAGTGTTGTCGTTAAGTTTGTTTACTAAAGCACTGCTCTCTTTTTTGTTGCTTATAGACTTCACAGAACTGGATGTTAGCGAGGAGCTGCTGCACTCAACTCCCCGGAGGAGTAGCTCACCAACGCCATCCTGCTCCTCAAGCCGCTCATCAGGCTCTGGACAGTCCAGACCAGGTAAGATTTGTTGTACTGGGTATATGGTAACGTTAGTCTGTTACACCCATGGTATTCAAAACATAGAGATATAGAGGCCTACTACAGTCAAGCCCTGACCAAAAAAACACAGTTTTTCACTTACCACTGTGGCATGTATCTATCTGGATATTAAATAAGTTTGGTCTAGCATCTCTCCATGGAGAAAGTCAAAAATACCAACAACAGAAAAAAGTCAAATGTACTTGATAGTAATGTGTGGTGCAGAGTAGTAGTAGTGGTTTAATTGTTATTGTACTTTTTTACACAGGGAAACGCAAAAGAGACACAACAGACATGTTGGAGTACCTGGAGAGGGCAGACGAGAAGTTTCTGCAGCACAGCAGGGACATGAACAATGCGCTGCTGCAGAAATTGGATGAGCATGCAACTGCCTATGTTGGACTGATGGGACGCATGGTGACCCTGATGGAGGCTCAGCTGAAAAAATGAACATGATTTATCTTTTGCATTTTATTTGACATTTTGTGACATTTCTTTATATATTTTTTTAATAAAGCTTTTTCAAAGTTGACATGTCTGCATCAGTATTGTCTCACTTTATGGGCACCAGTAAAACTTGTAAGATATGAATACATCTAAAAAATTCCTAAAATAGTTAAACTGCAGGGATGCCCAATGCCCTGAACTGTTTTTGTTCTATCGGGATCATTAATTTTTAGCAAGTGTTCGTTGAATTTGGAAGCCAATATGCAATATGCAACAATATGCAAATTCAGCCATTTACCGTTTTTAAAGGAAAAAAGTAGAAGGACGGTAACAATGTTATGTGATTCACATTTAAAATTATGTTTTGGATTCTGTTGGTGACTTCAACAGTTGGTCACTTCATCATACGATATCAAAGAAGACAACATGCCAGTCAACATTACTTTTGTTTTATTGAAAATTCCATGAACATGACAAAAGATATGTATTGTACATCACTCGTTCCCTCTGTTGAAGTACTGCATTAATGCTGCTCTAATGTCAGCTCCTTCAGGATTGCCATGTTCAGGTAATGCCTGAAGAGGAGGCTGAATGATCATGTTCCTGTCTGGGTGCTCCTCGCTGAAATTGTCCCCATGTTCCTCACAAATGTTGTGAAGCACGCAGCAAGTCAGTGCCATTTTCTTGGCCAGCTCCAGCTTGCTGTCGTTCCTTTTCAGGAGGCATCTCCACCGTCCTTTCAGTCTTCCGAAACACATCTCCACAACCGATCGTGCACTGCTCAGCCTGTAGTTGTAGGTGCCTTGCTCAGGGGTCAGTCTGCCAGTGTCCGAAAAGGGCTTCATGAGCCAGTTCTGCATGGGGTAGGCTGGGTCACCAATCAGATAATATCCAACATCACAGCCAGAGATGGTCACTTTGTTTTGGCTCAGTAATTCCCCATCACTGAGGATTTCCCACAAATGTGACTGCCACAGTACCCTTGCGTCGTGCACACTCCCTGGAAAGCCAACACACACATCCCAGAAGAGACCTTTACCGTCCACTACTGCTTGTAGAATAATTGAATGCCATCCTTTACGGTTGTAATAGTCTCGCGGATACTCCTCAGGTGCAATAATTGGGAGGTGGCTTCCATCTATGGCACCAACACACTGTGGTACTCTCCAACGATTATGGAAGAATGTGGCTAGTTCGACCAACTTGTCAGCATCAGGACATGTAATATGGGCAGGAAGTAGCACCTTGATAACTGCGTTGCAGAAGTCCTGAACACAATTAAAAACAGTGCTCAGGCCTACTCCAAAAAGATGGCTGATGGTCCTGTACTCACTGCCAGTGGCCAGCTTCCAGATGGCTATTGCAACACGCTTCTCGATTGGGACACACAAACGGTAATTTGTGTTCCTTCTCCCCATGACATGCTTGACTTGAGCGCAGATATACTCAAACGACTCCCGGGACACACGGAAATTCTGCACAAACTGATGAGGGCTGAAATCTGGAACAATTGTGTCCCACCAGTGTTTGGATCGTGGATGTGCCCAGGCAACAGGTGACCTCCGCTGTGCCCTCAGCCACAAGGCTACCTGTTAAGATAGAAATATAAAGACTGAGTAGTATTGACTTGATCTTTAAATGCAATACAACTGAGTAACAAATACAAAATAAAAATACATATATACTGTGTATGTCTACATGGTATATACACACACACACATATACACACACACACACACACACACACACACACACACACACACACACACATATGTATTGATAGCAATTACCATGTAAAAAAAACTGCTTTCTGAGATCAGACTATGGGATTAGAAAAAGGTTTCCACGGGGAGATTTTACTCCCTGGAGAAAGTAATTCATGTATACGCAGGTTTCTTATCAGCTTTTAACAAATAAGCATGTGTACTACATGCAGACAATGAAAACACACCATTACACAGAGCAAAGTATCCTCAGAGCAAAGTATCCTCATATCTACAATTACTGCATCCGAAAGAAACTAAAAAGAAGTATCCTATAATGTTGAAATAAGTCGTTTTCCACCCCAGAACATTTGACTGTTTGTTGAATTTAGACACGCGCTGTGAAGACGAGCTCTTCTCTAACGTTGAGAACAACAAAGGCTAACATGTGCATCTTACGTTCAGTGTTTATGAGAGTAACACGTGTAGGACACTTACCCGTCTTCTCGAGCGTGATCGCTGTTCGTAGCATTCTCGACGAGCAGCACTAACTTGCTGGATTGCAAAGTTTTGCTCTCCGAGGAAGGCTCGAAAAGCCAGCAGCAACACTTGCAGCGCAACGTAGTCCTCCATCTTTGTTGTGGCGACTGAATTTGGCGCTAGTTGTATTGGG